>JANFOE010002250.1:0-46316 GCA_025667525.1 Glebionis coronaria
ATACTAGTGGCAAAACTCGTCCGATGGATGGGTGTGACTTACGATTGTCGTTTAACAACAATTGGTAATGAATGTTCGTGTGATGAAAAATAAAAGTTAATAAAACTTTTGAAACTTTGAGTGATGTTAAACATTTTTACTAAAACCGTAGAATAGATAATGGAAGGTTGTTAAAAAAATGAAATTATAACTTAGCGTAAAGCAAAAGAAGTTTTTTAGATACATGTTAATGCTTACGTAATTTGATAAAAGTCACATTGAGGACAGTGTTGATTGTCATAATTCATAATTCAAGACAAAGGAACATTAAATTACAATTATGCCGATTGATTTTTTTTGAATATATATGGTATGAATTGTGATTTCTTATTATGCGTTTTATTTATGCTAGTATTTATTTGGTAATGGGTTTTGTTTAGAATTTTACTATTTTTGTTAAATATTTTGTTATTTTTTACATGCTTTGTAATTCTTGTTTAACTGTTTTTATGTAATTATTTTTTATATGACTTGTGATTTATGTCTTTTTACTTTTTTTTTAATATTTTTTTTGTTTTTTTATTATTATTATTTAATATGTTTATATGAGTGTGTAACTTTTAAGTAACGTTCTTAGTTGTGTATGTGTTGGTCTTTATAATTTTGTTGTGTGTGACACATTTACCTCATTTATGTTTCTAGTTGCATTGTCCCCTCAATGTGCGGGCTTGTTTTGTGAATATCGTTTACAAAAAAATGTGGATATCCTTAGTAGGATTACTACTCAATCTATTAAGAATTGACACAATAATACATACAAATACCACTCACATAATAAATAAGTTGAGTAGCGATCTCAAAGAAGTCTATCTTGCTTTTATCGCTGATTATTTGCCTAAGCATATATGCATAAAGCAAGTGCCATAGCTTAGCAGAAGCAAATACTAAAAAAAATATATATCGTATTTCAGTTAGTTAGAAAATTCTAAGGTGATTTACTCCCAGCAAAAAGTCGAAAAACATTGTGTCTATGAGGAGTAATAACCACTTTTTAAGTTTAAAAGGCACATATTTGTTTTTTTACCTTGGATAGAGGCACATCCCTTGTTGTTTAGCAGTTACCATGTTTGGCACATTATAATAATCTCATTAATAGGATAATGGGTTTTTCGGGTTGACTTGATAAACCCTGTCAGCTAAGTTGGATTCGTATAAACTCGACCTTATAAAATCTTATTGTGTTCCGATCAGATCAACCCATTTGACACCCTACTTGTAGAGATAAAGAATCCTAACATTATAAAAAGAGCATTTCATCGATAATAAAAGATTAAAATATAGAAATTATAGGTCAACTTTAGATACAACTTTTAGATGAAGAGAGAACCAAAAAAATTGTATAAATATTAATTCAATTATCACTAAAATTGTTAATCTATTACTCATACCAGAATCAAGAATTAAGGTGCCAAGAAACTTTATTGGAGAAGTTGCCCGACTATCTTTTCAAGGATTAGAAATATGGCATTTTTCTAAGTCACAATTATACGTAATCGATTAACCGTGACTTTCCTCACTTTTTCCTTCTGTGGGTCACTTGAACCTTTTGTGGGTCTTTTAAAACTTATTTCCACTTCTAAAAAATATAATATGCGGGACATAAAGACCATAATAGTCACTTGTAGTAAGAAACACTTAGTGTGGATAAATAATTTCTCATTCTATATATATACTTTAGATACCTTCATTACGATGGTTATGGATTTAAAGTGATAAAAGATGAATAATATCTTTCTTAAGGGAGTTTGGTTATACCATTTGACAGTTTTTTTTCTCCATTATATTTTTTCCAAAATAACACAACGATACCATTATACTTATGGATGCGTTACTAAAGCTTATTATGTTAGGTTAAATGGGGTAAAAAAATATAGTCGGGTTGTTTTGATCCGAACCCGATAACCCGATAATGTTTTCAGGTCGGGTTAAGGTTGACTTATTTTCTTTACCACATCAAACCGATAAGACTCGAAAATAATTTTTTTTAACAATAATTTTAAGAAGCCCGATACAATTACCACACACTTCAAATCTTTAAAAAAATATCAAGAAAAAATTGTAGTGCATAGTGCATACCGCAAGTCTTAACCTAAAAGTCATGTACTGTTTAGTTTCTCACTTTGAGACAAACCACTGTGCATTAATATTAGTTTTTTATTGCATTTAATGACTTACAACCGGCGAGCTAAAGGTTTTTATTTCCTTTATACATTTAGAGTTTTTACAATGTCTCATGAATAGTTTTTACTTAAAAAATAATGTTAAACTTAAACACAAATTGCATAGAAATTCTCTGTTTAGTTTTATAGAATAACTTGATCATTGTGTGGGTATGTGTTACTGAATAAAATTTTTTTTCAAGAACCCGCACCGACTCAACACACTTCTAGCTTTACTCTTAAACTTATACAAACTAATGTCACCAATGCAAATTTCTAAGAATCTGTTTTCCGAAACTTCAGCCTAATGTGAATAAAGTTTGTATGGGAATATTGGTTTGTTTTTTTTATAAAGGGTTACACCGGTAAATATATTAACCAAAAAAGCGTTGAAGTACAAAGGAATGTGGCTAAGATACCACATTAACCGCAAGCTACAGGCAGCTTGTTAACAAAGGATATGAAACACCAAAACCCTAATACATACTTCTACTAATAGACATAAATGCAACATTAGCAAACGCCAACAAGAAAAAGTCTTGGAACCATGCGACCAACTCACCATACCAGCAGCAACATAAAGAGAGCAAAAGATCTAAGTAAGGTCGCCTCCTTAAAAAACCTTTACGAGAAAAACCCAATGGGAAAAACCCCGCAAAGGGAAAAAGAGTACAACCCTTACCCAGCACTCCCATCTTGATCAATACACACCTTAGGGATCTTCCAATCTTCAAGAATCACTAAAGAAACTAAAGAAATCTTTTTGAATTTAAAAGTGAGAAGCTTGAGCCGAACCGTATCACAAACTGAAGTCACAAGCTTAGCAACCGTCAAAGACTTCTTGTTAAAAAGCATATTATTTCGCTCTCTCCAAATGAAGTAGAATCCGCTAACACAACCCGAGCAATGATACTAACAACCGTACACCCTTAGCTAAGGGTCTAATAAACTCCACAATATCAATCATACGCGGAGAAATATTGTGCATACCACACCTCCCACGCAATTGTAACCATACCTGTGTAGAATAAGAACATTCAAAGAAAAGATGATTATGCGAGTCAGGGACCTGATTACACAAAGGGCACTTAAGCAAAGAAAGATCAACATGAGGCCCAACATCCCATTGCTTAAGGCGATCTTGCGTTTTCAATTTCTGCTTCAAAACTAACCACATATGAATCGCATGTCTCGGAACACACTACGGAAACCAAACGACATGAAACCAATCAACATTATTCGACCTCATCCGTATAGACTCCCATGCAACAGCCACAGAAAACGGCCGATTAATCCCATTATGGTCTCGCCAAACCATATTATCACTACGATTATCACAAAGCATTGGAACCGAAATAGAAACAATATTCGGGAATCGATCGTATCAGTCCAACGGACATCTCCAAGCTCCATTCATAATTAGATCCCTTACCTTGTCCGATAAAGCAAACCCTGAACGATTAATATGTCTGACAGAAATAGTATCCCGAATAGGGCATTCATTATCCCATTTATCAAACCACATAGAAGTATCTCTACCATCATGAATTTGGTGCCAAAAAAATGGACGAATCATACTCCTAAGCTGAAGAAGCTTACGCCAACACCAACTAACATCCCATAAACTTCTATCTTTCAATTTATAATCATAAATCCAACGCACCCATAGAGACTCTCTTTTAGAAAGAATACTCCATACATGCGACGTCATTAGAGCTGCATTAATATCATCCAACCTACGTATTCCCCGACCACCTTCAATCAGAGGCTTACAAACAGTGTTCCAGGCTACTTTAGCTTTACCCCGCTTCATCTCTCCTTGACACCACAAGAAACCACGCATAATCTGCTCAAGCTCATGGATAACTCTAACAGGAAGAATAAATACAGACGCCCAGTAAATATGCATTGACGAAAGAACAGAACGAATAAGTTGCACTCTCCCTGCAAGAGAAAGAAACTTATTCTGCCAATCATTAACCCTATTTTCAAGCTTCTCAACCAAAATTTTACAATCACGATACTGAAGCCCAGAGGAAATAAGGGGAACACCAAGGTATCTAACAGGTAAATTTCCTTCCACAAATGGCGTGAGATTAAGAATACTAGATTTAATCTCGCTAGGCACATTACAAAAATAAGCAGTACTCTTGGGAATACTAGGCACCAACCCAGATACATTCTTGAACTCCACCAAAGTATCCAAAATAATAGAGACAGAATCCAGATGACCCCTAGCGAATAAGAACAAATCATCAGCAAAACAATGATCTACTAACCTCTGCTTCTCACAATGATGATGATAACGAAAATCCGCAGCTACAGCCACCTTTCTTTGTAACATGAGAGTTAAAACTTCCATAACAAGAGTGAATAAATAAGGAGATAAAGGATCCCCTTGTCGCAGCCCCCGTTTACCATTAAACCAACCATACAAATTACCATTAATACAGACCGAATAAGATGTGGTAGAAACACAACTCATTATCCAATTGATCATAGTTGGATGAAAACCAAAACCAACAAGAATACCTCGAAGAAAACCCCAATCCACCGTATCATAAGCTTTCTGAATATCAATCTTAAACGAACATCTAGGTGGACCAAAGTGACGATGGTAGTTTCTCATTAACTCTTTCATAAGGAGAATATTATCTGAAATCCTTCTTCTCGGGACAAACGCAGATTGATTAACACTCACTAAATCACCAAGGTCACCTTTAATGCGATTAGCAATAATTTTGCTAATACATTTAAAACTAACAACATGATATAGGACGATAATCATTAATAGTACTCGGCGTAGAAACCTTAGGGATTAAAGCAATAATAGTATGATTAACTTCTCGAAGCAATTTACCATTACGAAAAAATCCTGAGTAGCACACGTGAAAGTATCACCCACCGTATCCCAAGCCTTTTTGAAAAAGGCAGCAGTGTAACCATCAGGACCCGAAGCTTTATCATCACACATTGAAAACAATGCACTTTTTATCTCCGCGTCAGACACCAACCGAATCATGGATAACGCCTTGGAACCATCAAGAGTATTAGTAAACATATTATGAGTATCAAGTGGAATAGTAATACCTTCAGCGCCAAGGAAATTCTCATAATGAGAGACAAATGCAGTCGAAACCGCTCCAGCTTCATGAACAACATTAGACATATCCTTAACCATATTGATACATGCTTTTTCATTGGGTTCAGATTTAGTTCTCGGTATCTCCTCGAATTGATCACGGTTCAAAGTGGAATGATTTGTTCTTGGTTAATAAAAAGGAGTTGGTTTGTTTATCTATTTTAAACTAATAACAAATAAGTAAGTGTTGAATAGTAAAATTAAAGCTTTAAAAGATTAAACTAAATTGACAAGTTAAAACTAAATGTTTGGAAACGTAAAGAAAAGATTTTGAAAAATACTAGAACACTTAGTAAAACTAACACTTGGAAACTTTATAAAAACAAGAACTAAACCATCGGAATATGTAAAAGGGAGACTGATCGGAATATCAAACCCTGGTCGGAATGCTGGGAGACAAGTCTTATCGGAATATCTTGAAAACAGGACTAATCGGAATATCATACAAACAAGTCAAATCGGAATACTTGAAATAAGCCACAATCGAAATGTGTAAATCAGTACCAATCGGAGTATAGCAAAAACATGCCAATCGGAATATTGAAAATGACTCAGATCGGAATATATGGCAAATGGATCCAATCGGAATATCAATAAAATCCCTAGATCGGAATGCACTAAAATGCTCGTCGGAATATCTCAATACCCTCACAATCAGAATGTTACAAAATTAGACTAATCGGAATAAGTCAAAACCCTTTTCCGATCGATTGATCGGAATGAAGGGGGGGGGGGGGGGGGCTGGTCGGAAAGTATAAATCGGAAAAGGGTTATACCTTTTCCGATTTAAGTGGGATTCGAAAATAAGCTAGTACTAAGCTATAATGATAAGCTCACACCAAACTAGAACGAATCAAAAGTGAAATATACTTAATAAGCACAATCAACAACTTATCCAAACTCAAAATAAGCAAACTTATAAATCAAATGATAAAAAGATAAACTTTTTAAGAAAACTTTTAAAAAGTAAATAAGCTAATCATAAAAACAAGCCAATAAGCACAATGATCTTAAAGCTTATTCGTATGAAAACTTACATAAACATAAAAAGATTAACTTTTTAAGCACGAAAACATTAATGAACAACACGGATCATAAGTTATTCGCACCAAAAGTGAACCAAAATCAAAGAAAGGTAGAAGGAGATTAAAGATTAAAAGCTTAAACTTGAACTTGATTAAGGAAATCAACAATACAAAAGTTAAATTTTGAAAGATTAAAAGAAAGAAAGATTAAAACTTAGTGAGAGAAAGTTGAGAACTTTCTCTCTCTAAAACTAGAGAAAATGAAAAACTAAAACTAACTCCAAAGTTGTGAAGTGAAATCCTATTTATAGGCGTGTGCTTGTGGGCTTGTAAATGGGCTTCGTTTTTGGGCTTCTTTTCTTCTTTCTTCTTTAGTCTTTACTTTTCTTTAAATAAACGTTTCCGACTTTGGATTTTGAGAAGTGTCGGTGAATAATTCCAACTCGTCTTATAATCTTTTGTTTAATAGACTCAAGTTCTTCGACATATATGAATCTTCCATCTTTGGCCCTTTTCTTCGATAAATCTTCAAATAGGCACAATGACTTCAAATCTTTTGCATCTCTTGGACAATAGACTTCGTCTTGAGTCTTTTTCTTCGATAAAACCCGTGCAATCCCATGTTTTCTTCAATATTCACTCGGTTGACTCTGAAAACACAATAAACACAAAAACCACGCATAATTCCAAACAAATGATATTAAATACGTGTTTTGGTCTCGTTTTAGCCAGAAATAAGTGGTAAAAGGATGGGTGTTTTCACACCTATCAAATCCCCTACACTTAACCATTGCCATGCCCTCATGCAATGCTTAGTGATAAAGCAATTTTACACTCTTCTCATAATCAATCAACCTTGGCCTTATTAAAATACTAGTAAACAAAAATTAAAGTACTACGAGAAATTAAAACTTTTAAAGTAAACAAAAGGATAGAAAACCATTTTCACTTGAAAATAGCTATATGGAAATAACTTGTAAAGAGATCAAGGACTTACATTAGGGCTTTGGTGCTGCGAAGATTTATCACCCTCAAGTTTCACGTTCCCCAAACTAAGCTTAAAAATGAGATCATTGTTATTATAAGTTAGCAAATCAAACACTACACACATGGCTTAATTAAATGCTTAAACTCCCTTATTCCTAGGTGTATCTCTTATATTTTATTTTTGTCTTAGAATGATCATGAAGATGCATATTTGGACTTATTTCGATAGTTTATTTAGGCTGAAAGCAAAGTAGGACGATTTGATCAATAGTTAGCTAAAGGACAAAATCTCTTAAAACTGCTTCTCGGGATAT
This sequence comes from Glebionis coronaria, assembly GCA_025667525.1. Lineage (NCBI taxonomy): Eukaryota > Viridiplantae > Streptophyta > Magnoliopsida > Asterales > Asteraceae > Glebionis > Glebionis coronaria. The sequence goes on from JANFOE010002250.1 coordinate 7,667, forward strand.
CAAAAATTTCATATCTTGGCATAACTTGGTTCACGATTTAAGACCTTTCTCGGGCCGATATTTGGCATGTACTTCATACTTCATATCTTCGAGAGACGTTCTTGAGATAATGGTCTTCTCTTCGTTATAGAGTTTCTTTACTTGGAGACTTTTGAGGGGTACTCCAACTTTGTTGACCACGACTTCATGATTATTTCTTCAATCTCTAATTGGGATTTTGAGATACAACGATCCGCCTCCTTTTCGGACTTGGATCTATTTATCCTCATACCTTGTTAGGGTCTTTTCGGATAGACTTCTCCATGATCTTTATGGGAGTTGATTGCTTTTCGTCGTGAGTCTTGATCCTTCATATTGATTTGGGAATAATGCTTTTCACATCACTTTGGATCTTCAGCAATAAAATTGAATCCTCATGCCTTGTTAGGGCCTTTTCGGACTCGCCAATCTTCGCGCCCCGCTTCATAAGTTATGCCTTGGCTATGAACTCTTATCATTACCGAGCAACTTTTAAACGATCTTGGGCTAGAAGCTAAGTAACTTTTCAAATCGTACGACCTTACTTATTGCAGATAAATTATTAGCAAGTGATGGGAGAATAGGCAAATAATTACACCAAGTGAGCTTGCGCAAGAATACCGACTTATAATTGACTCTATCATTTCTCGTTCTCCACAATTTAAAATCTCAAGTAATGAGACTCGTGGATGCTTAGCCTAATAAACCAATTAAGGTCTACATGGTTAAGGATACTAGCTAGAATAAACTTGGATAAGTCAATTCGGGTTGAGTCAAAATAATCGCAACGGGCCTAATATGTCAAAGACTTCTAAACTAGCTACACCACTTTATTAATATTTTTAACTTATTGCGGGATATATACATATGAAAGCAACGATAAAAATTTAAAAATTACGACTACATGGCCAAAGTTAATTAAAAATTTGAAAAATGCTGAAAAAGATGATTTTTCGGTTAAATGAAGGCATTTTCATGGAAAAGTCCACTTAAAACTTTGATAGAAGTCCCCCCTACACTTAAGATAAACATTGTCCTCAATGTTTAAGCATGTGGGAAAAGTCTCCCCTACACTTATGACATTGTGCATGTTGGTTAAATCAAGCTAAGGGAGAGACGACTAAGGTGATCAATTTCAAATGTGAGTATGAAGAAAATTGAATCACGATAGCTGAGAGATAGAACCGGATTTCGGATAACACGGGAGCACGGTTCTTCAAAGGTTCCAAAAGTGCATTCATCCCTGTAATCACATCACCACACAAATACAAACACATATATAGGTCCCCTACACTTAGGAGGTTAAAACATAAAATGATAGATACTCGGGTTGCCTCCCGAGGAGCGCTTGTTTTTATAACCGAGTCACGAGCCTGACTCGACCCAAAATTAGTTCATGGGGAACGTGGTGAGGGATGGAATAATTTCATGAGAGATGTCCTCACCAAAGTACAACTTTACTCGTTGGCCATTCACCTTAAAATTAGGTCCATTAGGTTGAGCGAGCTCGAGAGTACCATATGGAAAAATTTGGGCAATGGTGAATGGGCCGGACCAACGAGATTTCAGCTTGCCCGAAAAGATTTTCAACCGAGAGTTAAAGAGTAAAACTTTGTCTCCAACTTGGAACTCTCGGTTTTTAATCTTGGAGTCGTGAATAAGCTTAGTCTTTTCCTTATAGATCAAAGAATTTTCATAAGCCTCATTACGGAGTTCATTGAGCTCATTGAGTTGGATCTTGCGTAGGTCACCGGCTTTGTTGATATCAAAATTAGCCCAGTTCAAGGCCCAATAAGCCTTGTGCTCAAACTCAATGGGGAGGTGGCACGCTTTCCCGTACACGAGACGATATGGTATACAACCAATCGGAGTCTTGTAAGCGGTACGAAAAGCCCACAAAGCATCATCAAGTTTATCAGCCCATGAGGCACGATGCTCTCCCACGGTTCTTTCAAGAATTCACTTTAATCCTCGGTTGGATATTTCAGCCTGGCCATTAGTTTGTGGGTGGTAGGCGGTGGAAAGACGATGATTTACACCATACTTAGCCATGACTCTTGCGAATTGGTCATTGCAAAAATGAGTCCCGCGATCACTAATAATGGCACGAGGCACACCGAATCTAGCGAATAGCGATTTCAAAAAGTTACAAACCACCCTTGCGTCATTAGTGGGTAAAGCTTTGGCTTCAACCCACTTAGAAACGTAGTCAACGGCTACAAGGATGTATTTGTTTCCTTTAGAGGAAAGGAATGGCCCCATAAAGTCGATACCCCAAACATCAAAGATTTCACATTCTTGAATAAAATTCTGAGGCATCTCGTCTTTATGTGTGATCTTGCCTTGTTTTTGGCAAGCATCACATCGTTTAACCATCTCGTGAGCATCATGGTAAATGGTGGGCCAATAAAATCCCGAGTCAAACACTTTTTTGGCGGTGTAGTTGGGACCAAAGTGACCATCGGTGGGTCCTTTGTGGCAAGCGTCAAGGATTTCTAAAGCTGCCGGTCCATCAACACATCGGCGAATAATCAAATCAGCACATTATTTGAATAGATACGGGTCATCCCAAAAGTAAGTCTTAATGTCTTTGAAGAACTTCTTCTTTTGTTGGGATGTTAGCCCGTCAACGAGAATTCCACCCGCCAAGTAGTTTGCAATGTCCGCAAACCACGGGGTTTCATCAGAAGTCGAGTTGATAGACATTAAGGTCTCCAGGGGAAAAGAGTCATTGATCTCTTTGGTTGGATGTTCCCCTTGGTAAGGATCCTCAAGTCTACTGAGATGATCCGCGGCTAGGTTTTCAGCTCCTTTCTTATCGCGAATTTCGATTTTAAATTCTTGGAGTAGCAAAACCCAGCGAAGAAGTCTTGGTTTGGAATCTTGCTTAATTAACAAGTACTTCAACGCGGAATGATCGGTGTAAACGATTGTGGTAGAAAGGACAAGATAGGGGCAGAACTTTTCAAAAGCATAGACAACAGCAAAAGCTCTTTCTCGGTTGTCGTGTAATGCAATTGGGCCCCCGTCATTGTCTTGCTAGCGTAATGGATTGGTTAGAAGTGTTTATTCACTCTTTGGCCCAAAACCGCTCCAATAGCAAAGTCGCTAGCATCGCACATCAACTCAAAAGGCAGCTCCCAATTAGGGGTAACCAATGTTGATCCCAAACTTAGATCGATTAGCTTTGTGTATACGAGATTAGATCAAGTACTACACGTAGAGAAACCTTTGCTTATGAATAAAGTAACAAAGTGTTATGCAGAATTAACACTTTATCTAAAACACAATGATGTTAAACAAACTTTCACTTGTATTAGAATGATTCTTGTTGATTACAATGAAAGGTTTAACTTGCGAATACTATGAAAACTGATATATGACTTTAACCTAAAAGACCTTCTTTTATAGAACAAGAAGTCTTGTACAATAAGCTATGAATCAACTATTCTAGGTAAAGATAATAATAGAAAATACAATGTTGTGTTTATCTTTACCACAAACAAATAAACAAAAGATACGTATGAAGATATTCCATCAGTGTCAATCTTCAAGGCTGTCAGCGTTGACTTCTATCAGCGTCCAATGTCAATCTATCAGCGTTGACTTTCTTCTTATCAGCGTTTAGTGATCTGACCCATATTTTATTCCCAACAATCCTCCCCTAAACTTGATATCCATTCCAATGGTCAAGTTTCTGAATAAAACCTTAAGACTTAGGAGGAATCTTTCAATAACTTCTTATGTTGGTGATAAACATATCTGATCAAGTCCTTGGCCACGTCACTAGTATAATCTATCTCCAAGGGTGTCTCTAGCATCTTCTCCAACACTTCTTTGGACAAGAAATAGTCAGCATCCACAAGTAAATATTCTGAAAACTTTGTAGAGCTCATATGAAATACACCACAAGTAGAATATAGCCTCCAATGAAGATTACTGAGATCATCTTCAAGATACTTCCAGATGGCAGGATCTGCTTCTTTTGGACCACACAAAGTCATAAATGTGTTCCAAAGTCTTATTCCATTAGCTGAAGTAGGTGCTTCAGCTGTATACTTGGCCTCTATTAACCTCCATAGATGCACCAAGTCTTCCCTGTCTATGCTTGCAAATATAGAAATAACTGAAGTGAAAGTATGTACCTCCTTTCCAAATCGTCCAATCTTCCAAAAACCACACTCATCTTCATCAAAACTGATGATTGGATTTCTGTCATCTAGAGGTACTACATTTACCAAATCTGAAGCTTCCAAAGGAGAAAGCTTGAGATGCTTCCTTATAACACCTTCAGTTGGAAAATACACATCCATGTCTTTAGGAAATTGAAAAGGATCTCCTTTCTTCACTGGTCTTTGAGCAATCCTTATTTCCTTTTGAATTTGCATCTCCTCTGCAAGCTCTTGTTTTCTTTCTTCTGAAAGAAACTGATAGACATTCTGTTCTTGCACCTTCCTCCAAATAGGATGTGCCCTATACTCTAGCTCCTCAAAAGACAAGGCCAGCAACTTCTTTGATGTCCAATTAGGCTGATGACATCTAAGCAACTTATAGTACAACTGCCTTCTATCTCTTTTGAGCCAGGTCTTGACCTCTTGTGCATTAAATCTCATAATCACCTTTATGTCTTCTTGCACCCTAAGAAGAACTTCCAACCCCCAAATTTGATCTGATAAACTCATACCTGGATTGTCCATCACCTGGTCTTCCCAAGCATGATACATTCTGGTGATTTCTGGTAGGTCCCAATCAATCTGATTCTTCAACTCACTCAACCTTTCCTTTGCTAGCTCATCCCCATATTCAAGCCTTTCTGGATCTTCAATACTTTGAATGCTTGAATCTGAGCTATCACCTTCTTTATCATCACCACTTTCCTCCTCACTCTCAGAAACAACAAATGGTGATCTTCTACTCCTCCTCAAATCTCTTTCCACAAGTTGTGCAGCCAACTGTTCATCAAATGCTATTTGTGCTGCATCTTTCTTTTGAACATCTTCTTCAATCAAAATACCTTTACCTTTGTCTTTTGGATCAATAATTGGTAAAGTAGAAGAAGAAACCTGTGTGGACACATCTTTGATGATTGTTGATGGCTGGAATACATCAACACCACCTGCAACTTTGTCAGCGTCCAAGTTGCTCCTATTAGCGCCACGATTACCTTTATCAGCGTTGGATGTGTCAGCGTCCAAACCTGTATCAGCGCCCAATGTTTCTTTGAAAGACCCTTCCAAGTTCTTTGGTGTCACCTTGGATGTATCAACAACTGGGTGCTTCTTCAAGTTGGTGAGAGCTTCAGCAATCTGCAAAGATTCACTAAATTGTGAACTCTTTTCTGAACTCTTTTCACTAGCTGTGTGAATCAACTCATCCTCCTCATCCTCTTTATCCTCCCCTTTGGAAGATTCCTCCATTAGACTCCTGCTACTTGGATTCTCCAAAACAGTTACTCTCTCCCTCAAAGCTTGGAGTTCTCGTCCCTGTTTGTTGACAGTTTGTACAAGACTGACATTTTGCTTTTGCAAGCTAATGACAGCCGCCGTCAATTCAATTATGGTCATAGGTTCCAATCTGCCCTCAGCTAGAATGGGGATTTGACCTCCCAAAATAGGATCATGGGGCATGGATGAGGTCTTAATGATGTTGGGACTGTCTTGACCAGCATCTAAGCCTGTGTCAATAGCCCCAGCCTCACCCATTTCACCAGCCACACTTGTGGAGGTGGTTCTCTCTGCTACAAGGCTAGGATCACTAGAGGAGAACACTCCAGTAACCCTTTGGCGTTTAGTCAACCTAGATTGTAATGGGGTAGAAGATGAAGTAGATTGTGTGGGTGTGGGTTGATTAAGGGGTGTTTGGGATTGTTCAGGAAGTGTATCAGTGTTGAGATTGGCTGTGTCAGCGCCCACATTTTGAGTGTCAGCGCTGGGTTGGTCAATGTCCATGTTTTCTGGTGAAGGTGATGGATCATGAATAGGCTCAAGTTGGGGTTCAGGGTCTGGTTGTGGTTGTGGTTGTGGTTGTGCAGCCTGAATTACTTCAAGCATTGGTTGGGTAAGAGGTATGGGGTCGTTTGTGGAGCTCATTTTAGCAAAAATGGTTTTCTGTTGTTTAGGGATCTCATAAAAAGTGTCATGATCCCTAGAACAATATTCTTGTAAATCAAAGACCATTTGCAAAAATCTAGGGTAAGCCAAAGTCATTTTACTTCCCTTGTTTTTACACATCCCTTCAAAAATCATTTTTGAAAAATTATACTTAAGCCCACGTGTTATACAAACCAAAGCACTTGCAATTGACCTGTTTATCTCATTAAAAGAAGTACATTTTGGACTTAAGCATTGTAAAAGGACATGTATCAAATATTTCCAGTCAGAGGGAAATTCCTGCTTATGATATTTATTTAAAGTGACATCAGCAGGAATAGGATAACCCAATTCCCTAAGACCCTGTTCTATTGTTGCTATGGCAAGAGTAGTCACACCATCAGCGTCATCAAGACGCAAAGCTTGGCGAACCAAAGCTTCAGTGACCACCCATGTTCTTCCATGAACAGTAGATGTTAATGTGGTCACTCCATTAGTTGTTGTGGAACTAACATTGTTCCAAAACTGTCTAATGTGTGCGACAGGGACTAATGGTGTATGAGAAAGTGCATACCTCAATGAAGATGCATTTAAAAATGCCACCATCTGTGAATACTGAGGAAATAAATCATCATCAGCAGTCAAGTAAGCGATCATATTGTGTTGGCTATTGAACTCCAATGTTAAATTCTTTGAGTTGAATTTGGATGCCATGATTGAAAGCTGTTTAGGTTATATGATATGGGAAAAATCTAGGAGAAAAAGTGTTAGACAAGAAAATATGAATACCCAGAATAAAAAGATTAGCCAAATTTATAGGAGAGATGCATGATTTTGATTGGTCAAAAATGAGGCGGTTATATTCAAAGAGCAATCATGAAAATCTTGAATCAAATATAACTTATCTCATGCATTAATTAAAAGTAACTTCTCCCCAAAATTACGGCCAAAGATTAGTCAAAAAATAACAACTGGGTAGGGCCCACTAGGTGTCAACGGTCAAAAATAGCCCATCAGCGCCCAACGGCTATATTTTCTTGTCAGCGTTTGCCTAAAGCGTTGTCAGCGTCACGATTGGACGTAACAGCGTTTGGAGAAAAACTTGTCAGCGTCTAAAAAGTAAAAATAAAAATATTTAAAAAGAAAAAGACCTTAACAAAGTAATTTATCCTAAGGGAAATATCTTACAAGTTGATAATAATTACTGGGCGGCAAGCACTGTCCATTTATGCACACTTGCATAAGCAAGATAGACACAAATGTCCTCTAGAGTCCCTTGCTAACCAAAATACTTACCAACAAAGTTATTTCATAAAATTCTTTGTAACTCCCAGGTAAACCCATATCCAAAGTATTCCCAAGTCTCCCATCAGACCACAACCAAATCTAGGCCAAAAATGTCTTGGCAGCATGCATAGATTGTCACCTTTGCATGCTACAGTGCCTCATGGTTTAGTAAAACTAACCCATACTCACCTGTGGACACAATCTAGAATTGTGATGAGAGTATTCTAAGAATACCCAAGAGTCCTAAAGGTTCCTTAAACCTCCCCTAAAACTATGATACATGAGTTCTCAAAATATATATATGAACATTAAAAATTTATGTCAAGATAGGAATATAAATATTCCAACCATCATCCATAAACAAAACATGTCCAAATAGCTCTTCAAAGATCCATAAGCAACTCTGTATCCAATGGCATAAAGCTACCATTACCTGTACATTTAGATGAAAACCACAAAACTAACATTTGTTGCTGACAGCGTCCCGACAACACCTATCAGCGTTGAAGGAACTCTTGTCAGCGTCAGACAATAATATCTCCAACAACGGCAAAATAACACTTGACAGCGTTACATTTACCTTTGTCAGTGTTAGAAAAATAATGTGGAAAATCTAAATCATCATAAAGACCAATAACAATGCATTATCCTGTACATACTTTTACAAAAAGATTCCAAAACACATATTAAGTGAGATTAACCATTCCAATATTTGTTACCAAATATTGAAATCTTCCAGCATCAAAAGGTTTAGTTAATAAATCAGCTACATTATCTTCAGTATCTACCCTATCTGGTTGTATTAAACCTTTCTCAAAGCAATCTCTTATAAAATGATGTCTAATTTCTATGTGTTTGGTTTTAGAATGATGTACAGGATTTTTAATAATGCATAAAGTACTGTTATTGTCTACAAAAATCTTGGTATGCATAAAATTATACCCATAATCCAACAGCTGGTTCTGAATCCATAAGACTTGTCCACAACAAGCAGCTGCAGCAACATATTCTGCTTCAGTTGTAGAGTTGGCCACCACTGTTTGTTTCTTGCATTGCCAAGATATTAATCTGCTCCCAAGAAATTGGCATCCACCAGTTGTGGATTTCCTATCAAACTTGTCACCACCATAGTCACTGTCTGAATATGCAATAAGGTCCAATGGAGAATCCTTTGGGTACCATAATCCAAGATCTGGATAACATCTTAGGTACCTAAAAATCCTCTTCACAGCAAAAAGGTGACATTCTTTGGGAGTCACTTGATGGCGTGCACATGCACACACAGCAAACATGATGTCAGGTCTTGAGGCTGTAAGATACATCAATGATCCAATCATTGATCTATAGTGCCTAACATCCACATCCTTTCCAGCTCCAATTTTTCCCCAAGGGTGTTGTCTATCCATAGGAGTGGAAGCCTCCTTTTCATGTGGAGAAAAACCATATTTCTTCAAGATTTCAGCTACATACTTGTCTTGTGAGATGAAGATACCATCTTCTTTCTGCTGAACTTGTAAACCTAGAAAGAAGTTCATCTCACCCATTGCACTCATCTTGAATTTATCTGTCATGAGCTTGGAAAAGTCCTCACTCATTTTTGGATCAGTAGACCCAAAAATGATATCATCAACATAGACCTGCACAAGTAACACATGTTTTCCTTTCTTCTTTGTAAACAGTGTCTGATCTATGGTGCCCCTCTTGAAACCATTTTCCACCAAGTAGGTGGACAATGTACCATACCATGCTCTTGGGGCTTGATGAAGTCCATACATTGCTTTCTTCACTCTATAAACCTTGTCTGGATTCTCAGGATCTTCAAAACCAGGAGGTTGCATAACATATACTTCCTCAACAATTGTCCCATAGAGGAAAGCACTCTTCACATCCATCTGGTAAACAGTAAAATTCATACAAGAGGCATAAGCTAGAAAAATTCTTATAGCTTCAATTCTTGCAACTGGTGCAAAAACTTCTTCATAATCAATTCCTTCCTCTTGTGTATATCCCTGAGCTACCAAACGTGCCTTGTTTCTGACCACAATGCCTCTTTCATCTTTCTTGTTCCTTAGAACCCATCTTGTCCCAATTGGTCTCACATATCTAGGACAATCAACCAGCTCCCAAACATCCTGTATAGCAAATTGGTGAAGCTCATCCTGCATTGCTTCCACCCAACTTGGTTCTTTGAGAGCATCAAAAATCTTCTTGGGTTCTTCCTGTGACAGAAAACAGGCAAACAAACATGCTTGTACAAGAGGGGTATCAACCTTCTTGTGTATATTGGCAATAAATCCACCAACACCTTGATGGGATCTTCTTGTCTGAACTGGAGCCATAACATCACCAATGATCTGAGATGTGGGGTGATCCTTTGCTGTGGAAGTGAGAACTCCTCCTTCAATTAGTCTGGTGTCCTCAATTTCACGCTCCATGTTGCCAATATCTTCTTCAGATTCTTCTTGATCAACAGAGATCTCTTCATGGACATTAGAAGGTCCACCTTGTTCAAAATGAGAAGAGAAAAGCTGTGTAAAGGTGTCTCCAAAGTCTGAGCCTTGCTTGTCAGCGTTTGGGCTAACAACGTTTGAACTGTTGTTGTCAGCGTTGGAGCCATCAGCGTCTGAATTGGTCGTGTCAGCGCTGGATTTCCCTTTGTCAGCGCTTGAAGAATCATGTATGTTTGTAGTTGGTGGTATCTGAACACCACCATTATCTTTCCTTGCAGCAGTAGCAGCAACATAATACTCATCTGTCCATATAGGAAGTGTAACAAATTCTTGTGTGGGAGATGATATAACTGCTGGTGGTCCATCCTCCTTAGCAACCTGTATACCTGAAACATTACCAATTCTCTTTTCCAAAACACTTGAAGTTACCTTCACAATGTCTGGATCAGTAACAGGCATATAATTTAAAGCTCTAGACAAAGGTTCTAAGTCAAACAACCAATTTGGACCACTCTCAGGATCACTAGGTTTACTCTCTAAAAACCTAACATGTACTTTTTCAAGTATACGTTTTTCCTTTTTAATGTAAACCCTATATCCTTTACTCTGCACTGAATAACCCATGAAGTAGCCTTCATCACCTTTTGAATCAAATTTACCTAGGGCCTCACTAGTTTCTAACACAACTACATGACAACCAAATGGCTTAAGAAAGCCAATATTGGGCTTCCTTCCCCAAAGTAATTCATAAGGTGTCTTATTATGTATCTTGTTGACCAATGCCCTATTTTGAACATAACAAGCTGTATTAACAGCTTCAGCCCAAAAGGCTATAGGAATGTGGGCATCAGCCAACATGGTTCTGGCTGCTTCAATAAGGGTCCTATTCTTCCTTTCAGCAACCCCATTTTGCTGTGGGGTTCTAGCTATGCTGAACTGCCTAGTAATCCCTTTCTTGGCACAAAAATCATCTAACAACTGATTTCTAAACTCACCCCCATTGTCACTTCTAATAATTTTGACCTCATTACCATTCTTCTTTTCAATCTGGGTAATGAAATTAATCAGACTTAGGGCAGTTTCACTTTTCTTGGCTAAAAACAAAGTCCATGTGAACCTGGAGTAATCATCAGTAATGACAAAACAATATGATTTACCCTTCAAACTTTCTATATTAGTTGGACCAAAGAGGTCCATATGCAATAAGTGAAGGGGTTTAGAACTAGAGTGCACCTGTTTAGACCTGAATGAGACCTTGTGCTGCTTGCCCTTAAGGCATGCAACACAAGAGTGGTCATTGTGGAAAGCCTTTTCAGGCAAACCATCAACTAAACCAAGCCTCACAGGTCTATTAATATTCTTAAAGTTTATGTGCCCTAGTCTCCTGTGCCAAAGATTACTTTCATCTACTGAGGCCTTAGCATACAGACATGACATTTTATTATTTACCTTAATTCCATTAAGATTCACATTATATATGTCTTTATGCCTTGGTGTTCTAAAATCTATGTATTTCTCCTCAGGGAGCTTATAATCTTTGCTTAACACCAAGCACTCAGTATCTGTGAAAAGAACCTTATTTTTGTTATCACAGACTTGTGATACACTAAACAAATTATAATCCAGGTCTTTCACCAAGAAGACATTATCAAACCGTAGATTGTTGGTGACAAGGGTTCCTTTTCCTGTGATTGTGTCGTAGCCACCTCCAAAGTATACCTTATCACCATCTTGAATAGGAGAGAAATTGGTCAGATAGTCTTCCTTTCCTGTCATGTGCCTTGAGCATCCACTATCCCAGTATCCATAGTCATTGATCTTCTTCTGAATGCCCTGCACATAAAGAAAACACATTAGTTTTCTTTGGGAACCCAAGCCTTGGAAGACTTGGATTCATTTGGTTGTTCAACAAGAACAGACTTGGTTCTCATAACAACCCCATTTTCATCCCTGTTTGAATGAAATTCCCAGTTAACCCCAATTGGTGTTGACAATGCCTTTGAAATATAATGAAACCTGTTGCATGTCATAGAAATACCAGTAGAATTAGGGTTCTGGTCCTGTTTTGGTCTCCATGTTAAGCTAGTAGAAGCTTTAGACCTATTTCCCTGTGGTTGCAAATACCTAGGTTTAGCAGTGTTTCTATCAGCGCTGAAATTTCTCTTGTCAGCGCCCCGATTGCTCTTATCAGCGTTGAACCTAGGGTTTGCTACAGGAACCCATTGCCTATTTGACCAAGTATTTGACTTTTGAAAAGGTCTTAGGCCTTGTGTGTTAGACCCTCTAGAAAAGAATGGGGCTGGTCTAACAACTTGTGAACTTTTGTTCACAAAGGTATTGGGTCTGACAGTGTTTGACCTATGTTGACTTTTGTCAGCGCTGAAATGGTTCCTGTCAGCGTTGACATTGGAAGCATTGACACATTTGTAGGCCAAATGTGAGAAGCTACCACATGTGTAACAAGCTTTTCTAGACATAGTCTTAGGTCTAGAAGCAAAGAAGCCTGTTCCATGATTACTAACTTGGCTTTTTGGTGACCTAGAATTTCTATACATCTCTGCATATTTAACACTAGGTTTTCTAACAGATTATGGGCCAAGGTCAACAGCTTTGCCAGTGGTAGGGTGTGTGATCTTAATAGGTTTAGGATCAAGGCTCTTGATTGGTGTGGGCTCATTTGGACTTTCACACAATAACCCTCCCTTAACAAACAAGGTGTGGTTTGCTTTCTTCCATTCTTCTAGGTCAGTCAGCTTTTGCTGATATTCCTCAACTGGGGAAGTCACTCTAGGTGGAGGAATAAACTCCTCCTCTTGGCATTCTGGCAAGCCAGTCCAAGATAAGTCCTTTGATTGGACACCATAGAAATCCCCAGCTGGTGGTGGAACAACAGTATAATTATTCATCCCAATCCCACTCATATCCTTAGAGTCTCTTTGTTTACTAACACACTCTCCTAGGGATTGTGTGGCCTTATCAAATCTCTGGATTTTAAGACTCACATTATCTTTATTTTTGTTAGCCTCCTCTAACTGAGCTATCAAATCAAGATTAACCCTATTTACTATATCTTGAACATCCTTACTCTGATGTAACTCATGTTTTAAGATATTTATTTGATCCTTTAAATCAAACTCCATTTTCTTATACTCAGATACTGTCTTTTCTGTTTGGGTAAGAGCAACTTGATAGTTAGATACTTTACATCTTTCAGTACTTGCCTCATCTAATAATTTAACTATCTCTTGTTTTAATTTTTCAGTATTTAAACGACAACCCTTAGAACAGAAAGCATCATCATATACCTCATTATCTGATGAGGAGGAGGAGTGTGCCATGAGAGCATATTCAGCATGCTCTTCTTTAACCTCAGCAACCAAAGCTCTGTCCTCTTCCTCATTCTTAGCCATCCAGCTCCAATCCCATTCTCCAACACCATCAATTTGTTGAACAGCAACCATGGCCTTGGGATCTGGGTTCTTAATCATTTGGCTAGAAGGCTTCCCAGCATCAGATCTCCTTGGAGATCTACACTCCCTCATAAAGTGCCCCATCCTATGACAGTTGTAGCACTCCACCTTGGACTTGTCAAAGCCAGCAACATCCTTAGCATTAAAGGTCATCTTCTTCTTGAACCTTTTATTAAACCTGTTTGCTCTTAAACTTACAAGAGCCATAGTCCACTTGATGTCCATCTCTTCCAATTGTTCATCACTTATCTGCTCAAGATCTTCATATGTAATCCTTGAATCACTGGGCAAAGAAGCAATGAATGCACACACAGTATCAAGATCAAAACCAGCAGGTTTAATCCTATCAGCGCCATGATTGTGTGTGTCAGCGCTTGAGTACAAAGCGTTGACAGGATATGATCCAGCGCTGACAGATTGACATCCAGCGCTGACACCTTGAGATCCAGTTGCTGAATGTCCATAGAAGTTCATGGAATCAAATTGGCCTTCACTTTGTGAAAAGAAGGCCATGTTGCTGCTGGAAGATTTGTTATCACTTTCCAATTGCCATTCATTCTCCAACAGTCTTAACTTGTTGAAGATGTCATCAAACCTGGAAGTCTTATGGGTATTATTGACAAGAATAGATCTTGTCTCAATCTTCCATACATCACCAAGGCTTTTGAGAAAAGTAGCATTCAATTCAGGGTCATCAATCTGTTTTCCCATGAAGGAAAGTTGACTTGTGATGTCAAGAAGTCTACTTCTCACACTGCTGAGATTCTCATTAGGTTGAGCTTTAAAGACAGCATACTCATGCAAGAGTTGCTTCTTCTTTTCTTCTTTTGTGTCAGCATTGCCACCATGTGCCACTTCAAGAGCTTCCCAAAGCTCTTTTACAGACTCAAAACGTTTGTACTTGTGCTGATTCTCATGACCTAGGGCATGTTTCAAGATGTTCAGGATTTTCATGTCCACCCTCTTCTTGGCTATATCTTCAACAGCAACAGCTCTCCCATCTTCAGGCTTTTCCACCTTATCAGATTCAGGACAATTAGGAACAGCTGTCCTTGTGGCAATAGCAGCAGTAATCTTTGCTGCTTTATCGAATGTGTTCCCATATTCGATAATTTCCCAAAGAGTGTAGTCATGAATAGCTATGTATTGCTCAAAATTGGACTTCCAAAGTTCAAAGTTCCTGGCATCAAACATGGGAATTTTGATACTAGGGTTTGAGAAGTTGTTTTGTAACAAAGCAGGAGGTTGATTTGTGCCAGACATGATGTTTTTAGGGTTTTGAGAATTTAGGGTTTTTAGGGTTTGGTGTTTTAGGGTTCTTGCGTTACTTAAAGATCAAAAGTTTCTCAACAAGCTCTGATACCACTTGTTGATCCCAAACATAGATCGATTAGCTTTGTGTATACGAGATTAGATCAAGTAATACACGTAGAGAAACCTTTGCTTATGAATAAAGTAACAAAGTGTTATGCGGAATTAACACTTTATCTAAAACACAATGATGTTAAACAAACTTTCACTTGTATTAGAATGATTCTTGTTGATTACAATGAAAGGTTTAACTTGCGAATACTATGAAAACTGATATATGACTTTAACCTAAAAGACCTTCTTTTATAGAACAAGAAGTCTTGTACAATAAGCTATGAATCAACTATTCTAGGTAAAGATAATAATAGAAAATACAATGTTGTGTTTATTTTTACCACAAATAAATAAACAAAAGATACGTATGAAGATATTCCATCAGTGTCAATCTTCAAGGCTGTCAGCGTTGACTTCTATCAGCGTCCAATGTCAATCTATCAGCGTTGACTTTCTTCTTATCAGCGTTTAGTGATCTGACCCATATTTTATTCCCAACAACCAAGACGGGTGCCTTAGTAAGCTTATCCTTAAGCAAGTTGAAGGATTCAATACACTCGTTGGAAAAGATAAAAGGAGTATCTTTTTCCAAGAGGTGGGTCATCGGGCGAGCGATTTTAGAAAAATCTTTGATGAAACGACGGTAGAAGCCCGCATGACCGAGGAAACTTCTCACACCCTTCACGGTTGAAGGTGGAGGCAACTTAGAAATAACATCGACTTTAGCACGGTCTACTTCAAGACCGGCTTTGGAGATCTTGTGTCCTAGCACGATGCCCTCTTTTACCATGAAATCGCATTTTTCCCAATTAAGAAGAAGGCGAGTGTCTTCACACCGCTTAAGCATACGTTCTAAATTGACAAGGCAAGCTGAGAAAGAATCGCCATAAACCGAGAAATCATCCATGAATACTTCCATAGTGTCTTCCACCATGTCATGGAAGATAGCCATCATACACCTTTGGAACGTCCCAGGAGCATTGCATAAACCAAAAGGCATACGTTTGTAAGAAAATGTTCCGTAGGGACAAGTGAATGTGGTCTTTTCTTGGTCCTTGGGATCGATGGGAATTTGAAAATACCCGGAGAAGCCGTCTAAAAAGCAGTAATAGTCATTACCCGCAAGACGCTCGAGCATTTGATCCATGAAAGGAAGAGGAAAGTGGTCTTTTCTCGTGGCATCATTGAGCTTGCGATAATCAATACAAACTCTCCACCCAGTAACAAGACGAGTGGGAATCAACTCGTTGTGTTCATTGGGAACAACGGTTATTCCGCCCTTCTTGGGCACACAATAGACGGGACTTACCCAAGGCGAATCCGAGATAGGGTAAATCAAGCCGGCATCGAGAAGTTTGATAACCTCTTGTTTGATGACGTCATGAATGCGAGGATTAACCCTTCTTTGGCTCTGGATTGCGGGTTTAAAGTCATCTTCCATGAGAATCTTGTGAGTACAAAAGTTCATATCAATTCCGCGGATATCGGAAATTTTCCAAGCAATTGCCTTCTTATGATCTTTAAGCACGGCGATGAGGCGAGATTTCTCTTCTTCTTTCAAGTCCTTCGCAATGATGACGGGCGACTTCTTATTTTCTTCAAGGAACACGTACTCAAGATGGGGCGGCAACTCCTTAAGTTCTAAATCCGGAGGATTTTCGATGGGAGGCGTTTTCAAAGTCGGCGCATCGATAGCAATAACCTTGGGAGATGGTAGAGCAATTATGTCTTCTTTAAGAAGGTTCTCAATGAGGCGAAGATCTTCATCCCAATCGGTGGGAGAATCGGCATGTTCTAAGTTCACATCTCCCATGGTGGCTTCCAAATCTTTCCAAAGGAAAACACTTTCTCCAAATAGAGATAGTGATGAGTCAATAGAGGAAACGGTCTCAACATTGGGAAGAGAGGTAGGAATACTTTTACAAGCATCTTTGAAGTGTTCTTCACAAGCCTCATCAAGAACGTCAATACAATTAACACTCTCGTATGAATAAGGCTGTTTAGACAACTTTCCCATGTTGAAGACAATTTTATCGTCACCCACTCTCATGATAAGCTCACCAGCTTCGACATCGATGAGAGTGCGACCGGTCCTCAAGAATGGACGACCCACAATTAATGGCACACGAGGGTCCATATCGTAGTCGACGACGATGAAATCGGCAGGAAAAGTGAATTTGTCGACTCCTACAAAGACGTCTTCGGCTATCCCCACTGGATAAGCAACCGTACAGTTAGCTAATTCCAAAGTCATTTTGGTGGGGACTAGCTCAGGGAGAGATAATTGCTTCCAGACACTTAAAGGCATTAAGTTAATACTGGCACCTAGATCGGCTAGGGCCATGCAATTCTCTACTCCCGGGAAGTTGCAAGGGATTAAGAAACGACCCGGATCACCAAGCTTGGTTGGCAATTTCCTTAAGAGCACTGCAGAGCAATTCTCATTAAGTTGGGTGTTAGCAATATCAAGAAGCTTCTCCTTGTCGCTAAGAAGATCTTTGAACATTTTCACGTATTTGGGCATGTGAGCGAGAGCCTCAGCGAAGGAGATGTTGAAATTCAATTGTTTAAACATTTTTAGAAAGTTCGAAACTTGAATATCATCCTTGCTTTTGAGCTTCTCTTTCCTCAACCTTGATGGATAAGGTATATCGGAAGAAGAGGAAGGCTTTGGGATCGAAGGATCACTCACATCCTTGGGTGGAGGAGGGGTAGAAGTGAGAGGTGGAGAAAGTGGGGAAGTAAAAGGAGGAGGAATAGGAGCAGGTGACTCGTTTTCCTTAGTCACAATCACCGGTGGAGGTATAGGAAGCTCGGGTTCCTTGGTACCGTTGCCACTGCGAGTGGTGATTGCTTTCATCTTCCCTCTTGGATTCGCAACGGTGTTACTCGGAAGAGTACTCGAAGAAGAGGGTTGATTACCTTGGAAGAAACTAGCCATCATGTTCCTTAAGTCATTCGTTTGACTTGCCAAAGTGTTTCTCATATCAGCTCTCATATCATTTCCTTGTTTCACCATGTCTGCTTTCAAGTTGAGCACTTCCCGCTAGAGATTGTCCACGATCACATCATTAGTCCTCATGTAGGTTCCAATATCTTGTTGTAATGCGGTGGGTTGGTTGGGAGGAGCATTGTAAGCGGGTGGTTGATAAGCAGGTTGTTGGTAAACTTGGTTGTTTCTTTGAGGTTGATATGGTTGTTTGTGAGGTGGTATGTATGGTGCACGAGGTTGTTGTTGTTGTTGAGGAGGGCGATTGAGGGTTTGTTGTTGGTTTGGGTTGTTAGGTGGAAAACCGGGTGGGGAAAGAAAGTTGTTAGAACGGTAGCTAAGCAAGTTGCGGTCACCTTGAGGACGAGCTTGATAAGCGGCTGGAGGATAGGTACCGTATGCTGCATTCACATTCTCAGAAGGATAGTCTTGGGTGGCGGTACAAGTGGTGTAAAAGTGAGGACCCCCGCATATCTCACATGGTTGGCTAACAGCATTGACTTGAGCGTCGTGAGCATTTTTAGCGTTGATGCTGTTGGTGTTGTTGGCGGTTTGGGTAGCAAGCGATTCAAGAAGCGCAGTGATTTTGTCAAGTCGCTTGTCGCTGTCACTAGTACTAGCACTAGCGACATTGGTCCGAACACTCTTGGTTTGCACACGAGACTTATTCTCAATGATATCCCAAGCGACATTAGAAGTCTTAACCAAAATATTACCCCCCGAGGCACTATTCAGTGAATGTTGGTCATTCATGCTTAAACCATTGTAAAAAGTGTTAATTTGGTGCACTTTGGTAAAACCATGTTGTGGGCATTTTCTCAAAAGGTCTTTAAAACGTCCCAAGATTCACTAAAAGACTCATCGTACTTTTGTTCAAAATTAATGATTTCATTCCGCAAAGCGGTAGTACGAGAGGGTGGGAAAAAGTAGTTGATAAATTTGGTCTCCAAATCCGTCCACGTAAGAATACTTTGTGGCGGTTCCTTTGCAAGCCAGTGTCGGGCTTGTCCCTCTAAAGAAAAGGGAAAAAGTTGTAAACGGATTACCTCTTGTGGAACACCATTGAATTTGACCGTATTCGTGAGTTGCAAGAATCTCTTGATGTGGTCATGAGGATCATCAATGGTACGCCCCAAGAATGGTTGAGCAGAGACCATCTGGATAAAGCCGGATTTGAGCTCAAAGTTGTTGGCTGCAATCGCGGGTATGACAATTGGATCATTGTTGCCCTCCACATGTGCTTGCAGAAGTTCAATCATCGGGCGATTGTCTGGTAGAGGCTCATTGTTGTTGTTATTATTGTTGTTGAGAGGTGGATTGTTATTGTTTTGAGGTGGGTTATTGTTGTTGTTTTGTACACCGGCCATGTCTAAGTCTTCGAGAGGCTCGGGCTCTTGATAAGACGTTGATCGTGTACGCATGCACCTGCAAAAGAACTAACAAAGCAAACAAGAAATATTTTTGGTTTTTATGGTTTTTTTTTTTGGATTTTTGAAAATTTTATATTTTTTGGGTTTTTTGAAAGTTTTTACGAAAAAGGTAACGTTCACGGCGAACGGATCCCAAAATCCAAGTTCTCACAAAAAAACTCTTAATCTTAACGAGAAGAGCCGGCAGCGGCGCCATTTGATACATGCGTTTTCATTGGGTTCAGATTTAGTTCTCGGTATCTCCTCAAATTGATCACGGTAGTGAAATGATTTGTTCTTGGTTAATAAAAAGGAGTTGGTTTGTTTATCTATTTTAAACTAATAACAAATAAGTAAGTGTTGAATAGTAAAATTAAAGCTTTAAAAGATTAAACTAAATTGACAAGTTAAAACTAAATGTTTGGAAACGTAAAGAAAAGATTTAGAAAAATACTAGAACACTTAATAAAACTAACACTTGGAAACTTTATAAAAAACAAGAACTAAACCATCGGAATATGTAAAAGGGAGACTGATCGGAATATCAAACACCCCTGGTCGGAATGCTGGGAGACAAGTCTTATCGGAATATCTTGAAAACAGGACTAATCGGAATATCATACAAACAAGTCAAATCGGAATACTTGAAATAAGCCACAATCGGAATGTGTAAATCAGTACCAATCGGAATATAGCAAAAACATGCCAATCGGAATATTGAAAATGACTCAGATCGGAATATATGGCAAATGGATCCAATCGGAATATCAATAAAATCCCTAGATCGGAATGCACTAAAATGCTCGTCGGAATATCTCAATACCCTCACAATCGGAATGTTACAAAATTAGACTAATCGGAATAAGTCAAAACCCTTTTCCAATCGATTGATCGGAATGAGGGGGGGCTGGTCGGAAAGTACAAATCGGAAAAGGGTTATACCTTTTCCGATTTAAGTGTGATTCGAAAATAAGCTAGTACTAAGCTATAATGATAAGCTCACACCAAACTAGAACGAATCAAAAGTGAAATATACTTAATAAGCACAATCAACAACTTATCCAAACTCAAAATAAGCAAACTTATAAATCAAATGATAAAAAGATAAACTTTTTAAGAAAACTTTTAAAAAGTAAATAAGCTAATCATAAAAACAAGCCAATAAGCACAATGATCTTAAAGCTTATTCGTATGAAAACTTACATAAACATAAAAAGATTAACTTTTTAAGCACGAAAAAATTAATGAACAACACGGATCATAAGTTATTCGCACCAAAAGTGAACCAAAATCAAAGAAAGGTAGAAGGAGATTAAAGATTAAAAGCTTAAACTTGAACTTGATTAAGGAAATCAACAATACAAAAGTTAAATTTTGAAAGATTAAAAGAAAGAAAGATTAAAACTTAGTGAGATAAAGTTGAGAACTTTCTCTCCCTAAAACTAGAGAAAATGAAAAACTAAAACTAACTAACTCCAAAATTGTGAAGTGAAATCCTATTTATAGGCGTGTGCTTGTGGGCTTGTGAATGGGCTTCGTTTTTGGGCTTCTTTTCTTCTTTCTTCTTTAGTCTTTACGTTTCTTTAAATAAACGTTTTCGACTTTGGATTTTGAGAAGTGTCGGTGAATAATTCCAACTCGTCTTATAATCTTTTGTTTAATAGACTCGAGTTCTTCGGCATATATGAATCTTCCATCTTTGGCCCTTTTCTTCGATAAATCTTCAAATAGGCACAATGACTTCAAATCTTTTGCATCTCTTGGAAAATAGACTTCTTCTTGAGTCTTTTTCTTCGATAAAACCCGTGCAATCCCATGTTTTCTTCAATATTCCCCCGGTTGACTCTGAAAACACAATAAACACAAAAACCACGCATAATTCCAAACAAATGATATTAAATACGTGTTTTGGTCTCGTTTTAGCCAGAAATAAGTGGTAAAAGGATGGGTGTTTTCACACCTATCACATATCAATCCTATTTCGAGCATTTTTACTTTTGACAATGTTATAAAAATACGCTTAATTAGAATCCCCCGCTTCCAACCACTGGATCTTAGACTTCTGCCTCAAAAAACGTTCCTCATCTAGAACAGCTTCCTTGAACGCAAGTAATAAATGAGCATGATCCTCCCGAATTGACGAGTTAGAAGGATTTGAATCAATGGCTTTTTTAATCTCATCTAATTCATCAAGAAGCAGATTGACACGCGTATGCAAATTACCTTATTCATGCAACAATTTCCGAAACGGAGTTTTAAGACCCTTAAGCCTTTTAACCATTTGAAACATTGCACAACCATGAACCTCCAAATTCCAGCCATTTGCAACGATCTCCTGAAACCTATCCTTATGAACAAGAAAATTATAAAATTTAAAAGGCTTAGGTTTAGGTTTAGACACCGTAGGTAAACGAAGCACACAAGGGGAGTGATCTGAGATCCTATAAGGCTGAAAGATAGCAAAAGAACCAGGAAACTCATCCATAAACATCGTATTAGACATAATTCTATCAATCTTTTTAAGTAACCATCATTATGTGAAATGGAAGCCTGTAGCATTAACATCAGTGACTTCCATACTCCGTACACAATCTATGAATTCACGCATAACAATATTAGGACGATACCCACCACATGAATGATCTTCAAGATTAAGCGCAGCATTAAAATCACCAAGAACAACCCAAGGTTTATCCCACATAAAAGAAGCATGAGCAATAAGATTACTCCACAAAACACGTCTATCTTGATAAGCATTATCCGCATAAACAAAAGAACAAAACAATGTTCTATTATCCAAACGAGTATTGATTTGACAGTGCATAACCTGATTCGTAAGTGACAAAACCATAACATCCACATTATCATCATTCCAACCAAGAATAATACGCGTACCTTTAGAACATACTCCCCCATTAGATGTCCACTTCCAACGACGACATATTTTCTTACAAACATCAAAAACACAAGTAGCATCCACATGAGACTCTAGCACAGCACACACACTAAGATTATTCTCATTAACAACCTGACGAACCTCCTTTTGTTTAGGGGACTGGTTCAAGCCCCTTATGTTCCACGAGGCGATACTAAACATTTAAAACATTATGATCAGGAGTGCTTGCCCCTGTTGCTGGTTTCATAATATTAAGCGACTCATCATAGATATTCTCTATAAAATCATCTTCATCCGCTTCCTGCTCACCACCAAACAGCGCCGAGAAAGCATTTGAAGTAGAAACATCAATAGTATTTTTACCTTTATCAATAACTCGTTGTGAGCTCGTATTATTATCGGAACCAGTATCCAGATTCGTCTGTTTAGTCAGACGTCCTCCATTGTTCGAACCAGAAGTCGAGGCTTTCGGTTTATAATTAAATTCTTTAGTCATATTAAACCCCTTAGCCACGGAAACACCTCTTGGAATAGTGTTTTTATTCTTTTTGTTGTTTCGTTTTCTGTTTACCACTTGCTGAAATCCATCTTTATCCACATTAGAGCTACTCGCTCCATCATTTGTTGCACCCTTAGCTTTAGATACGACAACAAATCTTTTAGGGCAAGTACTCAACGTATGACCAAAGCACTTACAAGTTTCACAACGTGGAGGCTTCCACTCATACTCAACCTGAATAACTTCTTTCGTATAATCATCCACCTCAAGAGCTGGGATTCCAACAGTAACGGACTCCAAAAAATCAGTATTTGCATCAACCTCAATAAGACATCTAGCGAAGCTACATCGACCCCAAGAATCCTTGCACATAGTACTCGTATAAGAATCTAGCATAACCGGTCTTCCAATATAGCTAGCAATGAAACTCAAGCCCTCCTCATCAAACACTTGTAGTGGAATATCATGGAGTTTAACCAAACCGACACCTTAGTTAATTCCTCCTTCTTAGGACTTGTATTCACCGACCATTTCTTAAGAATGATAGGGGAATTTTTGATCATCCATGGACCGCCCTCTAGAACCGCTTCCAATCCAGCAAGTGTATTAAATTTGAAAAAGAAAAACCCCTTCTCATTCATCATAATCTTACTTATCCCGTGTTTAGCCCAATTACTTTTAACAAAGTAATCCACCACCGGAAAAGCAAGCCTTTTCCCAATAAAATATCCATACAACATATTCTCATACCTAGAACTCATTTTAGCCACAACCTTTCTCGGTATAGAAATATTGACACCATCGTACACCTTATCAGCCACACGATGTCCAAACTCAGAACTTCCATTAGGTTTCGGGGCCATACCACCTGCATACGTACTAGAAGTATTCAATGGGTGAGACCAAAATACATCATCAACCTTACCCGCATTCACAGGGGGCTCAACCCTGTCGACCTCAGCATCCAATAGTTTAGAAACCATCGGGGTTGACATGCTTATAAAATTATCATCAATGTCAACCGTACTCGACAATGGGACTCCACTAGGTTGTCTTTTAGTAACGAACTGACCAAGAGGAGATGAAGAAATCGACTACAATATTTTATCTTTAGCTAGAATCTCCGCCTCATACTTACATAGCAAGTCAACGATCTCCTTCGATCGCACAACCGACACCAAAGACCAGCAACCATGTTTCATCTTAATCTCATAAACAAACGCACCTACCTCTTGAACCGTGTTCAACGTAACCCCTAACAAAAACAAAACCTCAGACAAGGTACACTGTTGCATACCATTGATAGTGGCAGCATTAGTAACCTCGTCTTCTTTAGTATTCACCGACTCCATGCAGACCAGTAACAAAGAAACCCTAAATCGATCTCAACCACGAAACCCTAAAAAACCCTAATAAAAAAACGAGAAGCCCACGAACAATGAATCGCCAGCAACACCAGTGAACAATTAAACAAATAGCACAATGAGAACCACGTCACACTCAAATCGATATTAATATAGAATCAGAACCGACTAGGAATAAAATAAAAGAGTAGAAACAATTGCCGACAAGAAAGTTAAAAAGACGAAACACCTAACAACTGTCCACCAATTGATCAAATAAAAAAACGTGTTTAGACCAATAAAAAACACGAGTTGTTAGATGATTTCATGATGAAACAAGCTAGAAAAGATGAATTGTAGATAAAAAAAGGTTTTCTGCCGCCATAGTTGTTTCTAGGTTTTTTTTTTTGTATTTGTACTCCGGTGTATACACGTCAAATTATATAGAACAACCTGATTAAGTCGAACCACCTGACCCGATACCAACCCGAACTTGCTAACCCGACTTGTTATCGGGTCAGACTGCTGGTTAATTTCTTTTAAACAAAAATTAACTCAACCCGATCCGACAAAACCCGATAACACCCCTAACTACACAATCGGCAAGTTACTCTACTCACATGACCCCACACTTATGGCTATGGACCAAACATGGACATAAAAAAAATGAAAATGAAAACACTAAAATCCAGATCTTTATATCCACCAAACGCAATATCATTAAGGGAAATTACCCAGTAAAAAAGCTCAAACCAACCACTTCCGACTTCCGAGACCCTACAATCTAGCCGAATGTTAATACTGCAAAAAGTATACATGATAGACTTAGAAAAAACTTTAAAGTGGTAACTGAATATTCTGTGTCCAGTTCCTTAACAGATAAAAAGTATACCTTTTTATAAGTTTTTTTAATGCTGATATTTTCTACTCTTTATACTGGTCTTTCGGTCTTCTTCTTAGAAATCCGACTCGGATTCGGAGTCGCGTCAACGGTTGCGACGGCTCAGTCCCGAAATAGATACGTGCTGTAAAAATGAAATTTTTTGGGAAAATCGATTGCCTTCGAATATGGTCGTCATAATAAATTCGATGTTTCCCTTGTTCAATAGTCACTATGGTCATGTGGAACTGATACATCGTGCTTATGTAGACGGTGTGGTTTGACTTCAACCATACAAATCAAACCCACTCTTACCCTCAAATGCTTTCCACTTCACAAGCACTTGAGGAAATCACATATCAAGTTCAGTTATATGTTAGCAGGGTCCGGTCTTGTATAGACTGTTTCCAAAGGCTGTTATAAAGGATAGCACATTAACAGCTTCATTACCTCAACTATATATGTTTGATATCATGAGCTTCTAAATTTATAAGCCATAAGCTCAAAAGTAAAAAAAAGTGAGTCAAAATAGCTAAATCCAAACACCCCTCCAAAATGAACAGAAAATTTTACAACTCTCCTCGCTTTGCACAAAGCTTCTACATTGCAGCCCATGATGAGTTGGGACAAAAAACACTCCTTAACATGCTACTTTGCAACTACTTACATTACAATTTGTATTATCAAGCCGAAAAGCTGAGGTCAAAAGCGCCACATTTTAAAGCCCATTCAAATAAGCAGTTTTGCTGCTATATAAGATCTTGCGATGAACGCTTTTTTGCACGTGTAATATAAATGAGTTAGTGTGTGCTATGCAAGTTACAATAGCTGCTTACGTAAACGCTAGCGCATAAAATTCACCTTTAAACAGTGGAGTCAACTTTGAGAATGCACGTGCTTGTGTATTACTTGTCACAGTCGCTCCTGCCACACCGATAGGATCCAACTGGGAGAACGATGAATTACATCCATGTGTTAAAGAATATTGGTTGTTGAAACCTCTCCCTATTTTGATCCGCTTGGGGGACCCATCAGATGAAACACTTCTGGCTAAGCTCCTTACACGATCACCTAAAGGAGACATGCCCCTGCACCTACCTATAGGGCTCCTAAAATAATTGCACCTACTGTCCCTATAGCTTCTGCTAGCAGGTGCTCGAACAGGACTACGGCTAGGGCTTATCCTTAGAGGAGCACAACCCGAGCGTCTGTAGTTGTGGATGTAAATTTCTGCCCGCTAGAGAATCTAGCAGAGGGCCCCACGTACTCCTATCGTCACTTAAACCCACGTGAAAGTTTCAGCACTTATTTTGCATGATAAAAAATTATTTCAGCATACATGGCATTAGTACATGTGAAAGAAAGTTCAGTTACTATTGATCTACAAAGGACACCATGTAAGAACTATAACATGTGAAACAAAAACATCAAAATAAATACATCAGAAATAAAATACATCACATAATAAAAACCAAACAAAACTCAACTTAGTGATTTATATATGACTTAAATGGTCTGGTTGTAACATACACCTATCCACATTGTTGCTCTGTTGGATCTCACGAATGTGGTTTACAATTATGTTGCGAGATGAAAACCATGTTAACTTTGAAGATCACCTCTGAATATCTTAAAGTTTAATGGTTTCAATGGGGACAAAAAAACCATGTTAGATAGAAATTTCGGACCAACGAAAGGGCATGGTTTAGAAAAAGTACATGAGTATCTATAGCTCAAACAAAGAAAAAGTACTCATGATAAAAACAAAGAAAAACTTCACTATAGAGAAAAACGATTAATGTATTTGTTTTGATATTGTAGCACATGGTTGATCAAATACGTATTTAATGGTTTGAGTCCATCCAGCAATTATTTAACATGAATATTGGCTGAGATATTATGGTTGGAAGACCGTAGATGTGCAATGTAAGCTTTAGAGATTTGGTCAAGAGGCATTTTATTTTCGTAGATAGTATGCTACTTTAACAAAATATTGTACAATGACTTCTTTCTATAAATTATATATAACAATTATAAACTATTTAATCTTGCAGCGTAAAACTGACCAGAACAACGTTCAACGGGCTTCCATCTTGCAACCAAACTCACGTCAACCAAAAGTGAAAACATCGGACAGAAAGAATATATGAGGTGCAAAAAGGTATTTTTATTGCTTACTTTGAAGTAGAATTATCTGATAACAAAACAAAATAAAATTTATAAAACTAATAGATAGCGTTATTATTTATAAGATGGAAAATGTTGGACAAAATGTGTAAAATCAACGTCATATAACTTCAACGATACAAATGAATTACTCGTTTTACCCGCCTTTCTTGTCACTTTTATAAATAAGCAAACGATATATAGGAAACAACAAAAGTGAATGAAACCACTTACATATATTTATCCATATAAATGAGATTAAGAAACTGGATAATGTGTGGGGCATAGGGAATTAATAGCTGAGTTTTAGAAAAGTTCTTAAAAGCAAAGAAAATCCTAGAATATGCCTCCAATATACCATTTCTCAAAAGGTTGGTGTACTCTATCATTTGGTCATCAACCCCTGATGTATGAGTGGATGTATGCGTGGATAACTCTGCTGCACTTTAGCGCATTGGCATTGAATACATGAGGCACTTCTCAAAGTTTTCTCCTGTGTTATTTAGTCTTTGATGGACTTTATTATGTGAAGTCTATAGCCAGAGGACGAAGTCGCGTGCACTGGTGAGTTGATTAGAACCCCTGCAATGAATTAAGAGAAATTAAGAAAGTATACATGTTGTGATTCATGATAACCAACACTCTAGGGGGAAGATAGATTCTTGTATACCTTGAGCACATATTCTAAAAATGTCGGCTACACTCCTCACAAATGAAAAATTGGTGGATGAAATCGCATGTCCTTGTATATGCCGATTAACTTTCACCATCTTCCACTCCTATAGAGTGAATGTAATAGAACCCATAAACCAAAACTACAATGCCGCTATATTTTGTTAATTATGTGTAGAATCAAATGTGGTAATGAAAATGAGACGACTGGATACTTCAGTTTAGTAGTTAAAAATTATGGTCACAGTTTATACGTTGACCAAACACAATGCTTTAAGCTGAATCCTTCGTATATTCAGAACCATAATCCATATTTTTCTCTGAATACATATCATAACCAGAACCCAAGATAAAAACCTATAAATTGAAACCTTAACACCAATATAAGTAATAAAACCAGAAGACCCTTTATAATTACAGAAGATCCCTTATAATTGAAACCTTGAGAAACCTTGTAATTACAGAATCAAGATACTAATAAACTTACTTTAATATTTTTGGCATGCTTTCTTTAGGGTATCGTCGAGTGGGATCCGTCGTTCTGACAGCCGGCGGTTGATGACATAGTCGATATTATGCACCAAGTACTCTTTATCAATCATCAAGAGAGGCTGAACTATCAACTTATTCATAAGCCTTAAATCCATCATTTGAAAAAAATGGTAGATTGTAAATCACACAATGGTTTTATAAGCATAAACATATGCTTACCTGAGACAATCCAATCACAGGTTGTCGACATCTAACTAAGTCAAAGGAGTGGTGAAGAGATCCTTTGTTTCAAAAACCAAACTCTCTTGCTCCTTTATTTCTTTTATGTAGGACATGACCTACTCTGTTTTTTATTTATCCAATATATGACTTTGTGGTGCATATAAGCCAGTTAACATAACAAACATACCAAGTCTTTGTCAGCCATCATTTCTCGCATCAGCGAGTGCAAAACCATCAATTATGATTAACATGATGAGAAGTTTATTCATCATAAATCAAATTAAAAGTCTGCTACAAAAAACACAACTAAATATAGACACAGAAAATTTACATTAAGGTGACAACTATGGAGTCACTTCTAGCATAACAAAAAAACAATTGTCACCTACATATTCTTAAACTTTAGTTGGTAACAACTGTAACCATAACTATAAACTGTTTAGAAAGACTTACGTTAAGCGTTAGTTTTCGCAACTCTAATTATGCCTCCATTGGATACTTCGCAGTTCATATTTTTTGTGTATAAAATAATCATTCCGTAATCTTAAAAATAAAGGTCTATATATAGTAGCTTCGGGATCCGAAAATAGTAACCTGAATAAATAATCAAGCAAATTTAGTAAAATCAAGAAAAACATATTAGTGAGTAGAACAATAACTCCGGCCTTATAATCCATAAATGTTGTTTGCACTTGTTTGCATTTGCTTGTAAAGTTTACACATGTTAGCCTTTGCTTATACCTACATGGTAACGAATAGCAGAAAATATGCATTCATATCTTAGTAATACAAATAAACGGTTAATTTCATGAGTTTAGATAACATCTATTTGCATATGCCAAAGTATGATTACACTCATATAATAGGAAGAATGTACCTTAGCCTTTGCAAGAGCCATGACCAACTCCTATGGTTCTTCGGTTCGGGAGGATTTTTCATATATATATGTATAGTACAATAAACGAATATCATTACACGATACGAATAATATAAATAGGTTTCATACTATGTATGATATAACAAAATAATACTATGAGAGTGAACGGATAAAGGGATCAATGCGATTTATACATACAAAGAGTGAATTAGTAATGAAAACTAATTACCATAAAGAGGTCCTAAGATTTCTAGAAGCTCGCTGGTTTAATCATTAGGATTTTGTAAAGGTATTTTAGAACATAGAAGCCTTAAATACGTGTTACCTTAATATGAATGATGAGTACGTATAAATGATTTAGGTTTTATGATGAGTAAGTTCTTGAATACCTATGATTAGTTTTAGGGTTTTTGATAGAATTCGTTTTTGAGGATACGTCTGATTAGTTTTAGGGTTTATCCTAAATAGAATTATTTTTTTGTATATATTTAATTAAATAAAATTTATGAGTATAAAATTCACCTTAACTTATATATCTCAAGGTGCAAGATACAACCATAAAAATTGTGTTGGTCTAATGGTTAGGACGTATCTATAATATGTACAACATCCAATGTTCGAATCATGTTAATAACAATTTTTTTGAAATATAAAAAAATTAAAAAAAATATTAAAAAAATGAATTCCGAAAATTGTTTAAAAAAATTGATGACATAGATTTATTGAATGCTTATGTGGCATTTCCCTCCTGTTATATATAATGTAAAGATATATATATATATATATATATATATATATATATATATATATATATATATATATATATATATATATATATATATATATATACTAGTTGCGTAACCCGCCCAACGGGCGGGTTCGTTCCGTAAATCTTTTCTAAAAATTCGTTTGTGTGTTAGTTTTATGTGTTTACAGTTATGGTTTGATTTTCCGCTTTTTTGTGCCCTAGCCAGCCAGTGGCCGCGTTTTGTTTCATTTATATATATATACACTTTTTTATGTTTATTTTGTGTATTAGTTCCAAATAAAGCTTTGAAACTCACCAAATGTCTATTTAAAAGTACGTTCGTGCAGTAGTTATATCCGTTGGTACATGCCTGTTTTTTCTCAAGGAAAATAAAGGAAAATAATCTTTGATATTTTTAAGTCTTGATCCAACCAACGATCGTGTTTGTCCCATGTAAATCTTTGGTTGTACAAATATTGGTTTGTGTTTTTCTTAAAAATTTGTTGGTTAAAAGTAAAACCTTATTTTAAAGATTTTTCGATGCTTTCTTATTCTCGGTTAAAAAACGTGGCGAGAAGTTAATTCTTCCATTGTTCTTTGTGAAACTTATTATTTAAATTATTCGAAGACTATTTTTATTAAACCGATCCGATGGTTTGTATCCGATTTAATTATATGTTCACGACCGGTTTAAAAATCGGTTAAAACCGAACCGATCATGTTAGAAACAGATTAAAACCGAATCGATCCGGTTAAGAATCTTATAAATCTGGTTCAGTTTAAGTCAAATTAGTTTGTTAACCGGTTGAGTAAAATGAACCGATTTAAAAAACCAATTCGGTTTTAAAAGAAAATCGGTTTACTTAACTCTAAACAGAGCTTGTATGTTTTTTTTTTGGGTAAAAGGGAATTCATACCCCGGTAAAATATATTACACCAAAAAATCAATGAAGTACAATGGAATGTGGCTAAAATACCACATTAACCTCAAGCGAAGCTTGAACTACTCAAGATCGAAAGACATGCCAATCGATACTACAAAAACGGACTACAAAACCTATAACCCCAATAGGAAATAACCACCTGACCAAACAAGAACAAAAATGGAAAAACATCATCTTTGATCTAAAACTAAGTCCGATATCTTCCAACGATCCAAAAGCTCTAAACCACGTCTAGACTTCTTGAAACGACACGAAACCAGCTTCAACCGAATTGCAGCCGTAATAGCTTCAATAACTTGGGAAACCGAACGCTTAGAATTATTGAACAGCCTCTCATTTCGTTCCTGCCAAATGAAATACGCCGTAGCCGCAAGAACAAGCTTCCTAATAATACTAGTAGATGTCCTACGAGCAGCCAAAGGAACAAGATCATCCACCACATCATAAACATTAAAGTGCACCTGATGGAAGTTAGCCAAATCTGCCATATGCTGCCAAATCCTTTTCGAGAAAGAGCAGTCAAAAAACAGGTGGTCGTGCGAATCTGGTTGTGATGAGCAAAGCAAACAAGTCGATGCCATATTAGAATGAGCAACATCCCAAGAACACAGTCTATCTTGCGTTTTCAGCCTACGTTTCATAATCAGCCAAAGATTAAACGCATGCTTTGGGATACAAACTGAAAACCAAACAACCTTGCACCAATCAACCTGAATGTCCATTGGCCGAATAGATTGCCAAACAGTAGCCACAGAGAACTTTTGCACAGTACCCGAGCCATTCCTCCATTGAATCCTATCCACCGTATTAGAATCCACATGTCCAACAGAAACGGAATTAAGAACAGGATATTTAACCACCAGAAAATTAGGCCAAACCACGCTATTACCATGTATCACATCGCAGACCTTGGATGCAGCCGTAAGACTTGCACGATACATGTCACGCGACGACACAAACCCGGCAATAGGACTAATAGAACACCATTTATCAAACCAAAGTGACGTTGCCTGACCATTACCAACAGAATGCCAAATAAACTCCCGAATAAGAGGCCGAATCTGCAATAACTTTCTCCATCCCCAAGAGATATTACCACGGCATGGAATATCCCAGAAGTTGCGGTTACGAATCTTGTATGTGTGCATCCATTGAACCCACAGCAAATCCTTCCGAATTAAAAGCTTCCAAACATGAGACGCCATAAGAGCTTTGTTAAACAGGTCCAAACGCTTAATCCCAAGACCACCCTCATCTTTTGGAAGGCAAACAACCTCCCAAGCCACCTTCGATTTCCCCTTACGCATTTTTCCTTGGCACCAAAGAAAGCCACGCATACATTGCTCAATATCAAGCAAAACACGCGACGGGAGAACAAACATAGAAGCCCAATAAATATGCATCGAAGAAATAACAGATTGGAGCAGTTGTAACCTCCCTGCAATTGATAGAGACTTATTCTTCCAATCATTAATACGCCCCTCAACCTTTTCAATCAGCTCCTTACAATCTTTGTAAACAAGACGCGAGGGCACTAACGGGACACCCAGATACTTAACCGGAAGAGAGCCCTCCTCAAAAGGCATAATCTGTAAAATAGCAAGTTTAGTGCAATTAAGGACATTACAAAAGTAAGCCGTACTCTTCAGAAGACTAGGAGTTAAGCCCGACGCAAGCTTGAACTCGTCTAAGGCTTCCATGATAACCCTAGCCGACCCATCATCACCATGAGCAAAAAGGAAAAGGTCATCCGCAAAACACAAGTTAATCAACTCCATAGCTTCACAATCACGATGAAACTTGAAACAATCAGCAGTACGGACCTTACGTCGGAGCATAAGAGTGAGAATTTCCATAACCATAGTGAACAAATAAGGAGAAAGTGGATCACCTTGCCTTAAGCCACGTTTACCCTTAAAAAAACCATGATAAGAGCCATTAAGGTTGATGGAGAACGAAGTAGTAGTCACACACTCCATAATCCAAGCAACCATCTTAGTATGAAAACCAAAACCCACAAGCACTTGTTCAAGGAAAGACCAATCAACCGTATCATAGGCTTTTTGAATATCCACCTTAAATGCACATCTCACCTTTCCACGATCCAAATGATAATTATGCATCAATTCATGCGTAAGGAGAATATTATCAGAAATATTTCGCCCAGGAACGAAAGCCGACTGATTTGGACTAACAATGTACTTCAAACAACCCTTGATGCGGTTAGCAATGATTTTACTAATGCATTTAAACAAGACATTGCATCAAGAAATAGGCCGGTAATCGTTAATGCGCGAAGGGGTCTGAATTTTAGGGATAAGAGCAATAACCGTATGATTGAGCTCTTTCAATAATCTACCATTAGTAAAGAACTCTCTAACCGCAAGAACAATGTCCGGACCAACAATATCCCAAGTATCTTTAAAGAAAGCAGCCGTGTACCCATCCGGACCCGGCGATTTATCATTCCCCATAGAAAACATAGCCCCCTTAATTTCTTGCGAAGACACAGGGCGGACCATAAAGTCAGCATCAAAATCAGAAAGCCGCGCCTCAAAAAGCTCATGCGAGTCAAAAACACTAGCGTCTCCAGGTTGCCCAAGAAAAGCTCGATAATGATCAACAAAAGCATGCGCCACCTGCTCATTTTCAAAAACAGTACCGTGAGAGTTAGTGATAATATCAATGCGACTTCTACTTCTCCTACTCTTGACCGCTTTATGGAAATAGGCCGAATTTGAGTCTCCTTCTTTCAGCCACTGGATCTTCGCCCTTTGTTTCCAAAACCTCTCTTGTAACAAAATCGCTTCATTGAAAGCATTAACACAAGAAGCCTCCTGATCACGCAAGCAACTATTAAAAGGATCCGAATCAAGGGCTTGCTGAACTTTATCAACCTCCAACCAAAGTCTTGCCACATTCTCATGAATGTTACCATGACTAAAAAGCAACAAACGGAGAGGCTTCTTCAAGCATTTAAGCTTCTTAACAACCTTAAACATACAAAATCCAGAAAACCCAACATCCCATCCATTAGCTACGATCTCTTTGAAAGAAGGGTGCTGAATAAGTATATTAGAAAACTTAAAAGGCTTAGGCTGGACTTTAGACATTGAAGGAATCACAAGAACACCAGGGGCATGATCTGATACACGATATGGTTGAAAAACAGCGTGAGCACCTACAAAAATGTCATTAAATTCAGAATTCACCAATACACGATCAATCTTTTTCAACAAGCCCTCCCCTCCTTTAGGCTTCTGGTTCCACGTAAAGTGAATCCCCGAACTTTGAATGTCCGAGACTTCCAAATCTTCCACACAAGCTTTAAATTCTCTCATGGCAATGTCTAACGTAGAAGAACCCGAAGTACTATCACTAAGAAACAATGTCGCATTGAAATCCCCAAGGAGACACCAAGGCCTGTTTCTGATATAACATTTGTGCGCACACAGGTTTTCCCACAACTCCCTACGATGAAGATATCTATTATGGCCATATACAAAGGAGCAGAAAAGCTCCCTTTTATCTACTTTAAACCAAATGCGGACATGAATGACCTGATCAAACATAGCAATAACCGTGACATCAACATCATAATTATTCCAGCCTATGATAATACGAGTGCCCTTGGAACATAGATTGCCATTCGTAGTCCAGTCCCAGTGCTTAAAAACTTTTGGACACAACTTAGAAAGATTAGACACAGCCACATGCGACTCCAAAATCGCACACACGGACAATTTATTTTCCAAAATCACATGGCGAACTTCATTCTGCTTAGGGGAGAAATTCAACCCCCTTATATTCCACGCTGCTATACTAGACATGAGGAACATCAGTAATAGGAGTGCTTGCCCCTACAGAATCAGCCACCGCGTTTAAAGAAACAGGAGGGCTTTCAAGAACCAGTTCTTCATCAACATCACTGTCGCTCACATTAAGAACATCATCAGGCTTCTTCTGGTCTTGAGCATAACTCTCGCCATTTTCCTGGGATTGACCAAACTCAGATTCCCCATCATTTCCCTCGTTATTCAGAATGTCAAACGAGTTCTTAGCAGTAACAGCAGGGTTGCTACCATCAGCTTGATTTAGTGCCATCATTAAGTTTGGTTGAAGACTTCTTCTTCATATCCGCTTTCAAACTAGATTCCACTTGCACCTTCTCCTGCACAGGGTTCTTAGAAGAACCCCCTTTCTCATGCCTACGATAGAAAAAATTGGGTGTTGGTTTATTTAAGCGGATGCCACCAATCCGAGTGGGCTGAACAATAACCTTCTCTTTACCCCGTTTACGATTAACTTCCTGGAATCCATCATCCTCCACAGTTGAAACCGGTTGAGTCTTAGGTTTCAAAGGACATAGAGCATCCATATGATCAAAAACCAAGCAGTTCTTACAACATGGTGGCTTCCATTCATATTCTACTTCAACAGTTTCAAGAGAATGTCCCGACCCATCCAGAAACGGAATAGCAACAACAACTGATTCTACGAGCTCCTTATCAACGGAGACTTCAACAAGAACTCTAGCATACGAGTTCTTACCCCATGGGTTCAAACACATGCTACTAGTATAGGAGTCGAACATGATTGGCCTGCCAACCTGAGTCGCGATAAGATTAAGCCCAATTTCCGAGTAAGCCGCGATAGGGACATGCAACTTCAGCCAGACAGGAGCAACCTTAATATCATTTTTAAACACCTTGACAGATGGGGTCCAAACATTAAGCATAAGAGGCATAGAGCGAATTAACCAAGGTCCATCACACATAACTCGTTCCATCCCCTCATGGGATGCAAACTGAAAAAAGAAGAAACCATTCTTCAGCATCACCCGTTCCAAACCATACTTAGCCCAGGTATTCTTCACATAGTTTTCCACTAAAGGAAAAGGTAAGCGTTTCCCAATAAAATACCCAAGTAACGTATTATCGAAATGATTAGATACTTCCTTAACAGCCTGTAAAGGAAGAGCAACAGCAGCCCCAGACACTTGTTTCTCATTACGTTCTTCTTTAGCACGCACAATCTGTTTCTTCTCCGACTTACGTAATACGGAGGCAAAGGACTGAGTCACTTCATCAGTCCCTAACGCCTTGTCAGAATTCCTAGTGGCCTCATTCCTCTCAGACGGATTAGTACCCTCCACTGGTTGAGACAAAGTACCTCGAATGGGCTTACGGGCGCCCAGCAATGATTGTAACAACCTAGACCCTCCACCAGTACCATCAGCATTAGGTCCCTTGTTATTCACCAATTCCTCCATCTCTCTCAAAACCCAAAATCAAAAACGAAACAACAGCGGAACAAAATTTAGGGTTTCAAAAGAAACCCTAGAAGGAAACCCTAATCCACTCACAGCATTAAATAATAAACAATAGACCACCCAATAAAATAATCAAACCCTAAAAAACTCTACGGCACGATTAAACCCTAAAACACCAAATAAATCAAACCAATAAATCACGTCAAACCAGTTAAAGAAAATTCAGAGGTACAGGATATTCAAAAAGACCACCGGGACTAGCTGCTCATCAGCGGAAATAGGGAGTGAGAAAACACGTAGCCTATCACGCTCACTACACTAGCTGCGAATGATCCTCACAAATAACGTGTACGCACTCAATTAACGTTAAGCGGTGAATAATGATTATCAGAAAGATCTAGGCGGCGTGAAGAAAAGGTAAGAAATCGCCCATAGAGAGAGAGAGAGAAGATATCATGAATTATTCGTACACAGAGCTTGTATGTGTAAGTTGATAAATCTAAAACATAAAACACAGATTAAAATGATTTAGAATGATGTCGATAAAAGAGTAGTAAATGAAAATAAAATAGAACTTATTTTTTTATGAGTTGGATAATGAGTGACAAATCTATTTAAAGATGTGTTATTAATTTCGCTATTACATATGGTAATTACGTTTGTTATTTTGTACTCCCTCCGTCTCATATTAATAATTCATGTTATTATTTTTTGGACGTCTCAAATTAATAGTCCAGTCTAAAAATAGATAAAAAAAAATAAAGATTAAGTTTACCATATCATTTTTACTTGAGGTTATTATTACAAACAATAAAAAAGGTTTTAAATTAATTGGTTAAAAGTAAAAGTGTCATTATGTAAAAAGTAAAAGAGAGAGAGGTGAAAAAGTGATGTTTTTATTAAAATATGTGTTTTTAGTAGATTATGATTATGAGATCAAGTGAGTAATTATTTGCCAATTTAACATGAGTTATGTTTAGTTGGAAAAGTAGGATGGTCCACAAGTTTCAATGAACTTTCGTATTCATATTTTATTCTTATAGACTACGAATAATTTGCCATCATATCTAATGCAATGAGTAGTTATTCGTGTAGGTTTTCTCCCATCGTGACTCTAACGCATCTTGAATTCTTGATAGTCCACTGTCAACCTAACCCATCATATTTTAATATATATTATTCTGAAATCACCTTTTACGGAGTAGAATGGCAACTTGAATCTTTGATTAACGCAATATAGGGCGTTGTATGCATTAAAAAATAGACATTGGGTGATTTCAAAGCCTCCTGTAATTTGACGCATTTCTCTATAGCGGCTTTTCTTTTATTTGGCTTATTTTAGATACCACATCCCAAATCTTAATCGATAGGTTCATTAGTAAATGGGTCGAGATTTTTGTGTTGTATGAACTTTTAGTATTAAGTATTAACTGTTAATTTCCTCGAACACTGCGCTAGCAAAAACTGAAGATAAGTTTCTACTAACATTTTAGTAATTTTAATTATTTGTCTTTGTTTTAACCCTTGTGAT
This sequence comes from Glebionis coronaria, assembly GCA_025667525.1. NCBI lineage: Eukaryota > Viridiplantae > Streptophyta > Magnoliopsida > Asterales > Asteraceae > Glebionis > Glebionis coronaria. The sequence goes on from JANFOE010002250.1 coordinate 45,286, forward strand.
CACAGCGAATATGACTCAGCAAGTGGTTGATAAACTGTCAATATGTATGTAGATCCAACGTTTTTGGTGTATCATGAAGGTAACTTAATCCCCAACCATACAAAAAGCACCAATAAAAAACCATAAGCCAGCATGAAGAATATGAATAAGAAAGTTTCATAAAGTACCAAAGTTTCATAAAGTACCAAATTAGTTTCATGAGAATATGAAATTAGTTTTAAGTTGAGCAGGGACGTGTATGAGCATAAACCATTTCTTTTCTTGTAGGACTTCTATAAACCATTGCCTGAAGAATCAAATTAGCCTGCAACATTTCTTGCACCTATTCAAGGCATGCTTCAAGGGACATAAACTCTTCAGTGTCTGAGAATCTGAAAGTAGCCTGACAGTGTTCTCAAACCTGCATTACAAAGTGATCAAAAAAATGTCTGTTAGATAAATATGAAATGAAATTGTCAAGATACAAAGCATTAATAAACATATACTATTCTCATTAATAAACATATACGACAATTAACTACAGCAATTCCTTTAAGCATATGGACATCGGATTAGTACACTTAATAATTGACAATAAATGTGAGATATTAAATACAGATAAATAAGCTTCATATTCAACAACATTTGGTATTGTGTGATGCTTGGCCAAAGATTATATACTCCTCTCGATGTATTCTCGATGTTATATTCTAGATTACATTGTGGTGAATGGTGATACACGTTAGATGCCAACTGCACTGATCATTGTCCTTCTAAAATGCCCATGTCCTTGTAATAGTTTGTACATAGTAGTTCCCATAATCTTTAACAAATATTTCCACTAAGTTCAACTTGGTATGTCTATAACTGCTGATATTGGTCTACTTTATATCCAGAATCTTTAATTGCTTATGCCACATCACAACTTTAAATTGAAATCAACCAAAACCAAGTAGCCATAAAGCACCTACATCGTGGAAAAGTACAACGAAACTGATAGTTTATCTGTTTAGCTTCTACTTCATCTTAATCCTCCTAAAAACCTAATATAC
>JANFOE010002251.1:0-38600 GCA_025667525.1 Glebionis coronaria
GCTCAAGTCCTTTGGATGAGAACACAACTCATGGATTATGGCTTTTTCTTTAACAAAGTCCCTATTTATTGTGATTCACAATCAGCCATAGCCATATCCTGCAACCCCGTCCAACACTCCAAGACCAAGCACATAGCTGTCCGATTCCATTTCATAAAGGAGCGTGTGGAAAAAGGAACGTCCGAATTGTTCTTTGTCAAGACGGACTACCAACTAGCCGACATCTTCACCAAAGCTCTTTCTCAAGACAGATTTGAATTCTTGGTTCGTCGACTTGGTATGCGTAGTTTCACACCTGATGAACTTGAACGTCTTGCACATTCGCTGTAATCTTGTATATATTTATCAGAAAATCAAAATAAAAATAAAAATATAAAACCTATAAAAACAAAATAAAAATGAGAAAATCTTTCAAAAATACCAAAAATATTCTTCTCCGACATGTCTCTCAGCATCGATAATATGGACGTACTTAGAAATGTTGTTCAATAACGACACGAGTACGTACATAAAGTTCGAATGAGAGTTCAAATGTTTTCAAAACATGTCTTTTCTACTTTCTTCTCATAATGGCTTATAGTCACATGTCAGACTATAACCCGGTCCCCAAATAAAGGAAAGTCTTTGACTTATCCTCAACAACGAGAAATTCATTTTTCTCGGTCATGAGCGTATATCAAAACATTCAAAGTTTTAAGCTCATGAACACAATTTTTCTCGGACTTTTGAGCACAATTTTTCAAAGTATTTCAAAACAATGTGCTCATATACTCCCCTATTTAAATAGAATCTCTTTTCGAGGGGGAGTATAATGATTTCATAAACATTTGTTCCAAAGTTTCATGACACATTATTCTCTCCATGTTTCATCACTAGTTTCACAAAAATTTCAATTTCATGCAATTTTTGAGGGGGAGAATAGTGATTAAAATGTGTTATCTTGAATAAGATCTTTGATATAAGTGCATTCTCTTCCTAATATGTGCAAAAATCTCTCCTTTTATGATGCACATATGTAGGGGGAGCATTTTTGGTGATATAGAAAACTTTCAAGGTGTAAACATTGATTTCATCAACACCTTGACTGCATTTTCAATTGATTTTTCTGGTTACGATATCTATACCCTTCAAAACATAAATTCACGATGGTATTGGTGTCAAAAGGTGGTTAGGTATTCGTCCTATGATCCAACCAGAACCGGAGGGATCTTCCCAGGGACAATCCATTAGAAAATAGAAGTCCTTAGGAAAGATGGAGTAGTTGAGTGTACGGGAATAATGCCGACTAATCACTTAAGCTAGCACTTGAACAATCACAACAAGGTGCTAGTTATGACGTCTTGGTAAGCATTAAAGGGGTTGAAGAATGAAAAAGAAATGTAAGGATAAAGGGTGTAAAGAAAGAAGCCCTCCATACAACTTAGGCAGAAACCGGGTCAATACATCTACTATCAGAATCACGTTGATGATTTCTGGTATTGAAAACAAAGCATCATGGACCCAGTGATGCAATGCACAACCCCTCCCAGCCTACTCAAGCTTCTCTCAACAGAAGTTTGTTTTATTGTCACAGAGTTCAACTTATTTCTATCAACTTTCTCACTCCGAGATAGTAGATATTGAATACGTGGCAGTCTGCTCCAGCCTCCGATCACGAAATAAACGTGCACTTATAGAGTCTAGAGCCAACGAGATTCATCAAAAATCTCATTAGGACACTTATTCCATACATCAATTGTTGTTCATCATTAGAACACAAGAGATGATTTACAGAGCCCTACGCTCTATCCTTGGGGTATAGCTAGAACATTCAGAGTGATACTCTTTAGTATTCACAGTGATGAATGGAAATCCTTCTAGTGTTAACATCAAACAGCACTGCGGTAGGTCATATGTACGATTCAGTTTGAATTAAACATATGCTAACTGGAAAGCAACAGTGGTTTGATTCTTAATTGATTCAAACTCGTTCCAGGTCTCTACGCAATATCTTTATGATCTTGCCAGAACATTCAGAGTAATACTTTTCAGAATTTACAGTGACGAATGGAAATCCTTCCAGTGTCATCATCAAACAGCACTGCGGTAGGTAACTTGTGCGATTCTATATGAATCAAACTTGTGTCAACTGGAAAGCAACGATGGTTTGATTCTTAATTGATTCAGACTTGTTCCAAGAAAGTGAATTGACGACTTAATCAGCAGAATGGAACTGCATGATTCACTCCTTACTTTGAAATATCTTTCGATATATTCAAGTATTGAGAACGGCTACCACAGCTGGAAATCCTGTCAAGGAAGTTGTTTGAACTTACCTGATCACCGGTACAGTATTCGTACTGTATAACGGGAAACCGGTGGAATGCAAACGGTGGCGTTATCTCAAGAGTCGCAATTCAAGGCCACATATTCAGGATTATTGAAGAAAGCTCAAGAACATCTAAAGACAAAGACTTCCGCTACTCTGATGATCAAGGGAGATTGTTTACAAGCTTTCAAGTCAACACAAAACATGAGTATGTGGAGAAAGACACAAGAACACAAGCTGACAAAGATCAAAGATCCAAGATCACAAGTCATGAAAGGAACTATTAAAGAACTCTCAAGACAACGAGCTTCAAAGTCTGCAACACCAACGAAGTGAAGTCACATATTACATGACCACCCTTTAGGGGGAGATTGTTAGCCGTATTTAAAGTGATGGTCATATAATATACCGTTGCGAAGCTCGTGAAAAATAGTATTCAACGGTGTTGAGAGTTCTTAGTTATTAATGTTTATGTTACGGGAATTAGTCCCGAACACACAAATGAGGAAGGCCTCCTAAACACTTACTACTTAGTATAAAAGGCCTCCTAAGCCTCATTTGTGTGTGTGTTTTCCATTTGATTAGTTTTAGAGAGAGAAAGATGTTTGTTTCTCTCACTAGGAAAATCACCATCTTTTTTTTTTCTTTTTCCTTCCTTAATTTAATCTTTCTTTTTTAGTTTAATCCTTGCTTAATCTTTATCTATTTCATCATCTCTTTTAGTTCTTCATCATCTTTACACTATCTAGTTCGTCATCTCTTCATTTTAATACATAAAGTTCAAGACTTTACGTATTTGGTTCGTGTGAAAACATCCTACATCTACAAATCTCCAAATGACAAAGGGTAATGACCTCTCATAAAGGGTAATAACCTCTCATTGGGGGAGATTGTTAGCCGCAAAATATTGAGTCAAACAAGAATGCTCGGTCATATGTTTATTATGTATCGTATTTTAGAACGTTGTAATAGGTAGTAGGTTAGTCGTGATTTACGGGCTTAACTTTAAGATAAGGTTCATTTATAAGTAACCAAAGCCCAAAAGGAAAGCCCAGCCCATTAGAATATAGTCCATATTCAAGCCCGCATGTGGATGGACTATATATACCCTTCCTAGCATGTTAGGAAGGGTGTTGGTCATTTTCATTATTCACTCTCTAATCTAATCCTCCAAAAGTTCGAACCATTTTCTCTCTACTTTCTCTCACTACTTTCTCTCTATAGAATTCATCTTTTATCTACCTTTCTTTCTGGTTTAATCATCACAAATTCATGGGACAACAATTGGTATCAATCGCCATGGGGTAGTTTTGTGATTCGTTGTTGATATTATACTTGGTTCGTGTGATTTACTCCTAAAATCATCTCGGATTCAAGTTTTTCTTGTGATTTTCATGCTCTACATCTTGATTTACATCTCCTACATAGTTGTGGTAGGGATTTGATTGCTTTTGGTTGGTTAAAATCACGGATTCTTGTCAGAAATCTCACTTTTTTACCAAAAGTTTCGGAAAAGTACAAGCATTCCGACAGAAGTCCATCGGAAAAGGGTATAATATTCCAACAGTTATTCTGATAGAATTCCATCGGAAAAGGGTTTTAATATTCCGACTGTTATTCTGATTGTGTACTCGGATAGAATATTCCGATTGTGTATTCCGATAGGTTATTCCGACAAGTCATATTCCGACAGCTTACATTCAGACAGCAATCCGATACAGTATTCCGACAGATTATTCCGACATTTTATTCCGACAGGTCATATTCCGACAGCTTAAATTCCGACAGCATTCCGATACAATATTCCGACAGCCTACATTCCGACAACATTCTGATGGACAATCCGATAACACATTCCGATGCTATGTTTAGCTAAATTTTTTTGACTATTTTTTAGACTTAGCCACTATCTAGACTAGTTTCGGAATATCGTTTACATGAAGATTAAAAAAAAGAGTTAAAATGTTCCCGTCAAGTAAATTCGAATTTTTTCCATACTAGTTTTAGGACATTTCTATCTCAATTTCAAAACTTGGCGATTACAAAATTTTTTTGGTCTACCGTTTTATCGGACTGGGAAATTTATTGTCGGACTGAAGAAAAAATTGCTATTTTCGGAATTTAAAACACAACAACAATCACAACACATCTACTTAAGATCCTTTTTCACTTCAACATTTTAAAGCTTATTAAGATGGATTCTACTACAGAGTATCGTGTGACGAATAACAACATCATAGTGGCGGGAAATAAAGAGAGACCACCAATGCTTGTGACCGGCCGATATGCACAATGGCAATCACGTTTTCTTCGCTATCTTGATACAAGACCTAATGGTGATGCATTGAGGCAATGTATTAACAATGGACCATATGTTTTCTCTGATATCACTGTTCCTCATACACCAGCCACAGACACTACTCTAGAAGTACCCGCAACCACAAGAAAAGAAACTTTATCTGATCTTACACCAGAGAAGCGTGCTTGATATGATGCTGAAAAAGAAGCGATATATATGATTCTAAGTGTAATTGGAGATGATATTTATTCCACGGTTGATGCATGTCTTACGGCACAAGAAATGTGGACGGCTATTGAACTCTTGCAACAAGGAGAATCACTCAACAAGCAAGATGTTAAAACAAACTTGTTTTGGAATTTTGGTAAGTTTACTACATTGGATATAGAATCAATCGAGTCTTATTATGCACGATTCTACAAGATGATGAACGATATGACAAGAAAGAACTTGGAGGTCTCCACCATGCAAGTCAATGTGCAATTTATTCAGCAACTTCAACCAGAGTGGACACGTTTTGTTACTTTGGTGAAACAACAGAAGCAGTTAGACAAGGTCAACTATCACACTCTCTTTGATATCTTGAAACAATTTCAGCATTAGGCAAATGAAATTTGAGCGAAACGAGTTGCAAAGACGGCTAATCCAGTTGCTCTAGTGTCTACCACTCAAGATCATCGATCTCGTACTCCAAAGTCATACTCTATTCAATCATCCTCACCACGATATTCCACATCATCCAAGTCTTCATCATCCACAAGAGCACGCGACAAAGAACCAAGAGCACCATCACCACCATCTGAGTCATCATTTGAAGAGGATAGTGATGAAGATCAAGCTCAGAAGAATCGGGAGATGAAACAACAAATTTCTTTCATTATGAAGACCTACCAAAAAATCTTCAAACCCACCAACAACAATCTTTGAACATCATCTAACACAAAGAACCAATATGTTGAGAGTCCTCCAAGGTATGACACACGTCGACGTGGTGAAAGTCCTTCTAGGTATGATCGACGTAATCCAACACATGGTGAGGGTTCTGAAAGGTATGATCGACAAACTATCAAGTATGGTAATCAAAGGATTACTGCTGCTACTGGGAATAGGGAAACTTTTGGAACGCAAGTGTAACAACCCCAGTTTCACAAGGCAGTGGAATATCAACATTGGGTGTTACTTCATAGCACATCACACACAGTCATAGAAAACGACCTCAAAAGAGACGTTTTATAAAATAAACCATTCGATAATTTTAATAAATCAGAGTTAACTAAAAAGGAGGTCCCACCAATTTATACAAAACTTAAGAAATAATAAAGATTTGTCAAATGTATAGAATGGAAATTGTTTGTCTTGCCATTACGTTATCCTGCGCGACTCCATGCTCCAGCTGCTCTTAAACCTACACACCTGAGAATACATGCTAACATGTCAACACAACGGTTGAGTGAATTCATAGGTTTTTAAATAAACGATAATGGGTTTTAAATAAACCATATAGCTTTTGAACACAAGAATCTCATCCACTGTCGCTAGTGCAACACATGCAATACCCAAAGTCCACGCTATTCTACTAAGCCATGACACCGAAGCCTTAAGTATAAATAATGCCCTAGTCAGGTATCTTGCCGAATACCCCCTTAATTCTAATACAACACACATGGCGGAGCCTCCAACCCACAGGTGCGACCTACCCAGGTGGAGGCCATCCCCGATGGATCCATACGTCTATACCAGTGCTTACCCATCAAGGGTAGTTAACGGTTCATGGGTTTATAGGGACTTTCTAAATTATGGCAATACAACACTTAGAAAATAGCGGTTCACAATCAATACAATCAACGCTTGTGTTCATATTTCAAAAGCATTTAATCAAACAACTTACATTCATTTACAACAAATTGTATTCGTTCAAAGCATATAGTCAAACCTCACATTTTTATTCATAAACATGTATCCTCTCAAAACTATATATATAAGCAAAGTTATTTTATACCAAGAGCATGTATTCCTCCTCGCGGGTTTATAAACACATATAAAGCAGTAAAGGCGAGGCTATGACCTCACCTGATATAGCTATCACACGCTTATCGAGGACCAAACATTCAATAGTCGATACACGACTTCACGAGATATCAATCGCTCATTAATCGAGAACGAGATGCCCAACGATCGTCACATGACCGAACGAGACCTATAATGACGAGACGCGGCTTAGGATCGAAACTATACATAAGTCATACATATATGTAAATAGTTCACTTTAGTAACTTTGGACATTGCATAAGTTTTGTAAAACTTTTCATAAGACTTTTGATAATAATTTTCATGTATTATCCATTATGACCATTAAAGCACATTAGTTGCAAATCTCAGGCCCAACAATGGCACAATAGCCATTATAATTGTAAATTGGGCTTTTGTGGCCCAAATCCACTTTATAAGCTTTTCGGGTTCTTAAACGCCTCCAAACGTTGTCGATATAATATTTTACGTTGGTCGAGTCTCGGGTTCTATAAGTATCAGTATATAAATTAGTCTAGAATCCTCGATAAGTGGGTCATACCATTTTTGTTTTTATAAAAATCGTCACGTTAAACGCTAATTTAATATAGTCTAATTCTTACAATTTCCCGACATCCCTCGTAGATTAGGTCGTTTCTCTTAAACCATAAATAATTTACATGAGTTATTTTTACCAAAATCATTCTTAACTTATATATTTACTTGTTATTAGTCCGATTACTCCTAATTTATACTTATCATAGCTCATTTACCCATTCTATTACTTAGAAGAGTTGGCTGTTTTTCGCAGCCAACTTCAGTTCCACCGTTTTGCCTGCCATTTCCAAACCGTTTATCCGTATAAAACCATCCAATTCGTGTGTGTTCTACATAAGTTTTTCTACAACTTTTAGTTTTACATATTTAGGGGTCAGTATATGAAATTTATGACTAAACAGTCCATCTTTGCAACAGGTCAGATTCTGACCTAGTGTTGTATTTTAGCCGTATATCATTCTCCGAGTATCGTCACGGGACAGGCGACCCGGCCAAATCGCCACAAAACCAAATCCTATCATCATGTACTGTGATAAAAAGTTCAAACCATACTGATTTTGCTCCGACATTCTGTTGATCCCAAACTTAGATCGATTTAGCTTGTGTAAACGAGATTAAATCAAGTTATACATGTAGAGAAACTTTGTTTATATATAAGGTAATCTAAGTGTTATGCGGAATTAACACTTAAACAAGAACACACAAAGATGTAAAACAAACTTTCACTTGATTGATAATAACGAACTTGCTTACAATGAAAGTGTTTAACGTATGAAAACTTATTTTGAAACATAACCTAAAGGTCTTCTTTTATAGACATAAGAAGCCTTGTACAAGAGTCTACGTATCAACTATTCTAGGTAAAGATAATTATAGAAAATACAATGTTGATCCTATCTTTACTAGAAACAAACTAGAAACATAATGCGAGTAGACCATATCTTTCTACCAGTGCTTGTCTTCAACCTATCAACGCTTGACTTCTTCCTGTCAACGCTTGATCTGTCAGCGTTTGTTTTCTTCTTATCAACGCTTGTTTTCTTCTTGTCAGCGCTCAAGTGGACTAGCTATATTTTATTCCCAACAATCCTCCCCTAAACTTGATATCTACTCTAGTAATCAAGTTTCTGAATAAAAATTAAGAACTAGGAGGAATCTTACAACTCTTATCATATTGGTAATAAACATGTCTGATCAAATCTTTGGCCACGCCACTTGAATAGTCAATCTCCAGCTGTGTTGTCTTCATCATCTCCAAAACCTCTTTGGACATGGAATACTGACCATCTACAAGAAGATACTCAGCAAACTTTGTAGAGCTCAAATAATACACACCAGTAGCTGAATACAAACGCCATTGAAGACAACTGAGATCATCCTCAAGATCCTTCCAAACAGCAGGATCTTCTTCTTTTGGTCCACACATTCTCTTCAATGTTGACCAAAGTTTTATTCCATTGACTGAAGTAGGAGCTTCAGTCTCATACTTGGCCTCCAACAACCTCCAAAGGTCTACCAAGTCTTCTCTATCCACACTTGCAAAGAGAGACACAAGAGTAGTAAATGTGTGTACCTCTTTCCCATACCTGCCAATCTTCCAAAACCCACTTGCATCATCTTCATAGCTTATGATAGGGTTTTTGGCATCAAGAGGTAACACTTGTACCATATCTGAAGCTTCCAATGGTGAGAGCTTGATGATCCTTCTTATAACAGCTTCACTGGGCTTCAATCTATCCATATCTTTAGGAAACTCAAGAGGAACTCCCTTCTTCAAATGTCTTGGAACAATCATTGCCTTCTTAAGCTCCATCTCTTCTGCAAGTTCTTCTTTCCTTTCATCTGAAAGAAGTCTGATAGTATTCATTTCCTGCACTTTTGCACAAATGGGATAAGCCTTATACTCCAATTCTTCAAAGGATAACCCAAACAATTTCTTATAGGTCCATCATGTTCCATGACATCTGAGTAGCATGTAGTAAAGCTCCCTTCTATCCCTCTTTAGCAGTGAGAGAACATTGCTAGCTTTGTGTTTCGGAATTACCTTGCAGTCTTTTTGCACTCTTAGAAGAATCTCCAAACCCCAAATTTGGTCTGAAATAGTCAAATCTGGATTCTCTATACACCTATTCTCTCAAGCATGGTACATCTGAACAACTTCTGGCATATCAAAATTTACTTGCAATTTCAACTCTCTAAGCTTCTCTCTTGCCAAATCATCACCATATTCAAGTCTTTCTGGTTGTTCTATTATCATCACACTTGAATCTCAACTTGCTTCATCACTTCCTTCTTGTTCCTCTGAAGTGACAATAAATGGTGATTCACCAACCTTCTTCCTTTCTTGTTCCATAAGTTGTGCAGTCAACCTTGAATCAAACTCTACTTGTGTTGCATTCTTAGGAACTTCTACTTCTACCATGATTCCTTTACCCTTATCTAATGGATCAATGATGGGTAAGGATGATGCTAATACCTTTGAAGATACTTCTTTGATGATAGCTGATGACTGGAATACATCAACCTCATCTGCAAATCTGTCAACGCTCAAATTCCTTGTGTCAGCGCCCAAATTACTCATGTCAGCGCTTGGTATGTCAGCGTTCAAATTTTGCTTGTCAACGCCCAAATTACTTGTCTCAGCGCCTCTTGTAAATTGCTCCAACATAGCTGTAAAAGACAAGTTTAAATTGGTAGGAGTAACCAGAGATGTGTCAAAACCTGGTTGCTTCTTCAATTCAATGAGGGCTTCAACAAAACCCAAAGATTCTCCATCATGTGAGCCTTTATCACTCCCATTAATCTGCTTATCCTCCCCTTTGGAAGATTCCTCCATCCCACGTCTTGTGCTAGCATTCTCCAAAATGACAATCCTCTCCCTCAATTTCTTGAGTTCAAGGCCTTGTGTACTGACAATTTTTACCAAGTCTGCATTTTGCTTTTGCAAGCTAATGCAGACAGCCGTCAATTCCATTAATGTGTATGGTTCCAATTTGCCCTCCTCTAAAATAGGTATTTGACCTCCCAAGTTAGATTCATGGGGAATGGATGAGGTCTTAAAGATGTTAGGATTGTCTTGGCCTGCATCTAAGCCAGAACCAATACTCCTAGCCTCATCCATAGCACCAACCACACTTGTGGTGATGGTTCTCTCTGCTACATGGCTAGGACCACTAGAGGAGTACACTCCAGTAGTCCGTTGGCATTTTTGCAACCTATATTGTGGTGGGGTAGAAGATGATTTGGATTGAGTGGATGTTGGAAGGTTAAGGGGTGTTTGGGTCTATGAAGGAAAGGTGTCAACATCTGGATTACTTGTGTCAACGCCAACATTTAAGGTGTCAGCGTTGAAGGGTTCTTGGTCAATTTCCATGTGTTGAGGTGAAGGAAAAGGTTCTGGTATTGGGTCAAGTTGCAAAAACAGCAAGCATAGCTGGGTGAGGGGTAATTCACGGTGAGGGGGTGAGTTCATCTTGGTAAAAATAGTTTTCTTTTGCACAGGGATCTCATAAAAGCCATCATGATCCCTTGTGCAGTAATTTTGCACATCAAAAACCATTTGTAAAAATCTGGGATAAGCCAAAGTCATCTTATTCCCTTTGTTTTTACACATGCCATCAAAAATCATTTTAGAATAATTAAACTTTTTCCCATTTGCAATGCACACAATTACACTAGCAATTGATCTATTAATTTCATTGTGTGCAGTTCATTTGGGACTCAAACATTGTAGGATGACATGTATGAGGTACTTCCAGGCTGGGGGAAACTCTTGTTTATGATATTTGTTTAAAGTGCCCTCATCAGGGAAAGCCCTTAGTCCTTGTTCTATTTCATTAACGGGAAGGGTGGTTATACCATCAGCATCATCAAGATGCAAAGCCTGGCGAACCAAGGATTTAGTAACCACCCATGTACGCCCATGAACAATAGCTGATAATGTAGTGACATTATTAACTGTTGAGGAACTAACAGTGTTCCAAAACTGTTTAATATGCGTGACAGAGATGAGAGGAGCATGAGAAAGAGCATACCTAAGAGGAGATGCATTCAAATACGCCACCATCTGGTTGTATTGTGGAAACAGAGGGTCATCAGCGTCCAAATATGCAATCATGTTGTGTTGACTCCTGAATCCTAATACCAAGTCACTTGGTTTAAATTTTGGTGCCATTGTAGAAGAAAGCTGTTTGTAAATATTTAGAAAGATGAATTATAGTATAAAATTGTTAGACAAGAATATGAGGTACCCTGTTTAAAAATAGGAGCCAAATATATAGGAGAGATAGGTGCATGTGATTGGTCAAAAATGAGGCAACTATTTTTAAAATATAATGATGAAAATATTGAAAATAAAATAAGTTATCTCATGCATTAATTAAAATTTATATGCTCTCAAAATTACGGCTATATTCTTGTCAACGTTTGCCAAAGCCATGTCAGCGTCTAAATTGGTCATAACAACTCTTGGAAAAATACTTGTCAGCGTCCAAAAATAAAAGTAATAAAAATGAAAAAGAATCTTAACAAAGTAATTTATCCTAGTGAATATAACCTATAAATTGATAATTATTATAGGGCGACAAGCATTGTCCAGTTATGCACACTTGCTTATGCAAAATAGACATAACAGTCCTCTAGTGTCCCTTGTTAACTAAAAATTCTTAACAATTAAGTTATCTCATAAAATTCCTTGTAACTCCCAGGTAAACCCATGATAAAATCATTCCCATGTCTCCCAACAGACCACAACCAATTCTAGGCCAAAAATGTCTTGGCAGCATGCATAGTATATCAACTTTGCATGCTATAGTGCCTCATGATTTAGTAAAACTAACTCATACTCACCTGTGGACACAATCTAGAATTGTGATAAGAGTATTATAAGAATACCCAAAAGTCCTAAAGGTTCCTAAAACCTCCCCTTAAACTGTGATACATATGTTGCCCAAAAATATGCATGAACGTAAAAATTTATGTCAAGATAGGAATATAAATATTCCAACCATCATCCATAAATGAAAACATGCTCAAATGATTCTCCAAGTATCCATAAGCAACTCTGTATCCAATGGTACAATGCTAACACCACCTGCACACTTAGATCAAAAACCACAAAACTAACATTGTTGTTGACAACGCCACGATAACACTTGTCAGCATTAAGGTAACCTTTGTCAGCGTTAGAAAAATATAGTGGAAAATATAACTTCAAAAAGACCAATAACAATGCATTATCATGTACATATTTTTACAATAAGATCCCAAAACACATATTATGTGAGATTGATCATTCCAATACTTGTTACCAAGTATTGAAACCTTCCAGCATCAAAAGGTTTAGTTAATAAATCATACACATTTTCTTCTATGTCAACCCTATCTGGTTGTATTAAACCCTTTACAAAACAATCCCTTATAAAATGATGTCTAATTTCTATGTGTTTTGTTTTAGAATGATGTATAGGATTTTTAATAATGCATAAAGTGTTGTTATTGTCAACAAAAATCTTGGTATGCATGAAATTATACCTATAATCCAACACCTGGTTCTTAATCCATAAGACTTGTCCACAACAATCAGCTGCAGCAACATACTCTGCTTCAGTTGTAGAATTGTCCACCACTGTTTGTTTCTTGCATTGCCAAGATATCAACCTACTCCCAAGAAACTGACATCTACCAGTTGTGGATTTTCTATCAAACTTATCACCTCTATAGTCACTGTCTGAATATGCAATAAGCTCCAATGGTGAATCTTTTGGGTACCACAAGCCAAGATCTGGATAACATCTAAGGTACCAAAAGATTCTCTTGACAGCATAAAGGTGACATTCTTTGGGAGTCACTTGATGGCGTGCACATGCACACACAGCAAACATGATATCAGGTCTTGAGGCTGTGAGATACATCAATGAACCAATCATTGATCTATAGTGCCTGACATCCACATCTTTTCCATCTCCAACTTTTCCCCAAGGGTGTTCTCTATCCATAGGAGTAGTAGCCCTCTTTTCATGTGGAGAAAAGCCAAACTTCTTCAAGATCTCTGCTACATACTTATCCTGAGAGATGAAGATACCATCTTCTTTCTGTTGAACTTGTAACCCTAGAAAGAAGTTCATCTCCCCATTGCACTCATCTTGAATTTGTCTGTCTTAAGCTTGGAAAAGTCTTCACTCATCTTTGGATTGGTGGATCCAAAGATGATATCATCCACATAAACCTGAACAAGTAAGAAATTCTTACCAGCCTTCTTTGTAAATAATGTCTTGTCTATGGTGCCCCTTTTGAATCCATTTTCCACCAAATAAGTGGACAATGTGCCATACCATGCTCTTGGGGATTGATGAAGTCCATACATAGCTTTCTTGACTCTATACACCTTGTCTGGATTCTCTGGATCTTCAAAACCAGGAGGCTGCATAACATATACCTCCTCAACAATTGTGCCATAGAGGAAAGCACATTTCACATCCAATTGATAGACAGTGAAGCCCATGCAGGAAGCATAGGCTAGAAATATCCTTATAGCTTTAATCCTTGCAACTGGTGCAAAGACCTCCTCATAGTCTATCCCTTCCTCTTGTGTATATCCCTGAGCCACTAAATGTGCCTTGTTTCTGACCACAATGCCTCTTTCATCTTTCTTGTTTCTAAGAACCCATCTTGTCCCAATAGGTCTGACATATCTGGGACAATCAACCAGCTCCCAAACATCCTGAATAGCAAATTGGCGAAGCTCATCCTGCATTGCTTCCACCCAACTTGGTTCTTTGAGAGCATCAAAGATCTTCTTGGGATCCTGTTGTAACAGAAAACAGGCAAACAAACATGCTTGAACAAGAGGGGTATCAACCTTCTTGTGTATATTGGCAATAAATCCACCAAGACTCTGATGAGATCTTCTGGTCTGAACAGGAGACATGACATCCTCAATAATTTGAGAGGTAGGGTGATTCTTCATAGTAGACGTGAGAACTCCTCCCTCAAAAGGTCTGTTGTCTTCAATCTCATCATCCATGTTGCCAATATCTTCTTTAGACTCTCTTCCATCACTATTAGTATGAACCTCTTCATGTCTATTTGAAGGTTCACCTTGTTCAAAATTGGAAGAGAAAATATGCTCAAAAGTGTTGTCAACGCCTGAACCAAGGTTGTCAGCGTTTGATCCATCAACGCCTGAAATGGTGTTGTTAACGTTTGAGCCATCAACGCCTGAATTTGTTCTGTCAGCGCCAGATTTTCCTTTGTCAGCGCCTGAAGGACCATGCATGTTGTTAACTGGTGATACTTGGGGACCACCATTTTCCTTTCCAGCAGCAGCAGCAGCAAAAGCATCTGTCCATATGGGAATAGTGACATACTCTTGTATGGGAGATGACTTGTCTGCTTGTGATCCAACCTCTTTATTAACCTGTGTACCTGAAACATCAACAACTGGTTGTAACACCCCCAAATTTATACAACTCAATACAGCGGAAGACTAGTTGGTGTTACGGGATAGCACATTACTCACATCATAGACAACGCATAAAAATCGCGTCGTTTAATAATAAAGCATTTCCATTCATAAATATCAAATTTACATCGGTCCCAAGTCATTATATTTTGTACAAAGTTTTACAAAGTATTTGAATGGAAAAATATTGTTTAAGTGTGGGCCATGAATTCTTGTCGTCTTCCCGAGAATTACCTTCAAGTACCTGAGATAAAACATGTTAAAAGAAAAGGTCAGCGATAACGCCGAGTGAATTCATAGAGTTTAATAAATTCCATCAATATAACTTTGGTATAAAATTAGTACCATAATCAATTCGTACAAATCATTGTAATAGGCCGTAAAATAGCCAAAATTATTTTATACAAATCTTTGTAATAGGCCATAAAATAGCCAAAATCATTTATACAAATCTTTATCGAAAATCATAGTATAGGCATTTGCCTTAAAAATCATTATACGAGCCAATGTCGTAAAAACGTCATACAATACGTCTTATGACGTTGTATAAGGTCACGCTATTGAAATCTTCTCATACATAAATTCGCTTACCAATCAATGTGGCACGACAGGGATCAACCGTCAAGGCGCGAACTGGGGTGATCGTCCCCAAATAGTACTATTAAATGCATAAGCGTCTACCAAATCCCGGTAGTTCACAATTCATGCGAATGGGACTTTTAGTGACATAACCTAACTTTAATAATCCATTTAATTTCATCTATCGGGTCCTTTAATCATTTATCGGGTCATATAATCGGGTCATTCAATCATTCGGGTCCAAAATCAATAAATAAACAATCGGGACAAATGGTGTCCTATTTTATAAAAACTAACATGTTATCTCCCTCGCGGGTTTGCAAATCATTTTATAAAACATTTAAAAGAGTGCGAGGCTATGAACTCACGTTGATATGGGAAGGCGGGTTATCGGCGATTCGGTCGTACGGTACGTGCTTTAATCACGGAAACCTAGACAAATAATACTCGGTCTTAGACGTTTGTCCAATGACTTTATAAAAATATCAATTATGTATACATATGATGATTATATATATATGATGATCAAGTGGGTTTATATATTCTCGTTTACTCATTTTAGTGTTATGTGTCGGTAACGTTTATACTAGTTTACTAGTTTTACCTATTTACGTGTTTTAAGTCCAATAAACTTATTATAAGTTCATTAACTTATTTTAATCCATTTTGTACTTATATTATCAGTACTTAAACTTTACAAGTTGGGCCCAAATGGGTTAAGCCCAATAAGCTCTTTTATAAGTTTTTATCTTATTTAGTCCAATCATTAGCTCAAGTATTAGTCCACTATGTTTACTTAGCTCGTAAATGTCCGTAATTCTTATAGTTCGGGTTTTATCGGTTTTTACTTGTCTTAGTTATCTATACATCAGTATATGACTTTTATAAACTTTACATTAGACGGGTTTGGTCGTCTAAGTTTTATTTGGCGAAAAACGTTAATTTCACGGCAATAGCCGAAAAAGTCGTAAAAATCAAGTTTATAGTTTTTATTACTTATAAATATTATTTTACCACCATTTATATAATTTACCCATTTAATTAACCTTTTATACATTTATATAAATAGAATCCATGAGTTAGTGGGTTTTAATTTATATTTTATACATTAAAATTTTGAGTGCTTATATAATATTATTATACTTTTAATTTCCAAAAATCTGATTTTTATCTTTACTTTCACCAAAACTGCCATATCTTGAGTTCTATATAGAGATAGAAGCTCAAATTTTTATCACATAAACTACATGATATGTGATACATTTAACTCTTCTATAGCTACTGTTGAATCATCTTCTAAATATTTTCTAAAAATCGTCCAAAACAGTAACTTCAGATTTACACCCTAAACTTGTTTTGATCATATCTCACTCATTATTTTGATTCCATTGCATGGCCAACTCTCACATGTGTACAAGACCCATATATCTTACTGTAAATCTATTCCACTTCATCATTTTATCAGTTTATGACTTACTTCTTTACTGTTTTATACAGCCATCAAATTTAACCAAGATTTTAACCTTGTTTCTTATGGTTTTTCACCTTTTTATCCATGATTATCAACAACAAATCCCCACATAACATTTTTATCATCATATAATCATCATATACATATACAATAGGAAATAAAATACATGTTTACATAATCAAAATAATAAGAAGTTGAGGAGGACAATCTTTATACCACCAACTTGATGTAGGTTATGATTTTGACATGGTAGATGATGGAGAAACTTGTAGACAACCATGACCATCTTTAAAACCATCATTCTTCATGAGAACCTTGTGGAAAATCAGCCCTCCTACTCCATGAAAACTCCTTCTTGGATGTTATGAGCACCACCAATCAATAGGGTTTCAAAGTGGCTTCAACATATGTGTAAATAACACATGATTTTGTGGTGGAATCAAGATCATATTGGGTGTTTTTGGTTGAGGAAGGGACGGCCAAAAGTGGCTAGAGAGATATGTGTGTGTTGTTTTGCATGTGAATAATGGATGAAAATGGTTTAGTTTGTTAGTTTTGAGGTTGGATTAGCTTACTTGGTAAGCTTTGGTGACATGTGTAAGTAATAAACTAACAACTTGACACCAAGTTGTTGTGTTGGAGAGTTATAGCCGGTTTTGATGTGGGGGTGGGACAAGTGTCCCACTTGTCTCATCCCCATTTATTTACGGGTACTCCTCGATTCTAGTTTCCTCGATTTGCGTGCCCTCGGTTCGTTTTACGAAAAACGTTTTTATAAATTATGAATCACCGTCACAAAACGAATCCAATAAAAATTGTCTCATCAAAAACGGAGTTCGAAAACGTAAATACGTAATCCTAAGGTTTCCGGTTTAGTCGTAAAGGACGTTAAAATAAAATCGTAAGTCCTATCTCTTCTCGTAAATTTGTGAGTTTATGAACCAACACAAATTTAAAACTCCAAAATAATATTCACGGATAAATTTATTTTTTGAAATGTCGGACTATCACCAAGAACGGTGTATGTAAACGTAAACACGTAACGTTGTATCCTCCGGTTTAGACGTAGTCGATGCTACTCCAAGACGTAAATCCAAATTTCTTCCCAAAAATATGTGAGTTCATATTGTATCATTAAAATAATATTTTCAAATAAATATTGAGAATAAAATATCAATCATAAATTTACGGATTGTCACAGCATTTACCCCTAAACAGGATCTTTGTCCTCAAAGATCATCCTACCTTACTACTCGCTTCTTATAGAGTTAAAGCCATGTGGGTATTTCCTCCATATTCGGTCTTTTCTCACAAGTGTAATTACAATACGCGAGTTTCATCAAACATAACTACGGGAATAAGATCAGGCTTAATGTTGACTTACTTTCTCTATCTATGATGTTCATGGGTTTCTGACGAATGCAACTTTTCGCCGATCTAAGCTTTATTAAGAATAATCAGAATTTCACTTGATAGATATTCCATCAAGTGCGATTTACGAAACATAATTCACGCAGTCTTTGAAGTCCTAGGGTAGATCCAGCTTATATGCCTTTCAATCCCAACTTTTACATCATCTCAATGGTCCCAAACAACGGGGACTTATATCCCATGATTTGTCAGATCATGAATTCATTTTTCCCAAGGTTAAAAATTGTGGCATAACTTCGCTACCCATTTGGCCCTTCAAGATATACATTTCACATTCATATAACCTCTTGCCCACTATCGGCGGTTAATAATCAAATCCTAATTTCAACAATCATTTCAGATCTCGCGGGTCGGGTATTTTGCAAGGATAGGTTCGCTATCATAGGAAACCTTAAACCTAAAAGACATGTCCAACTCACAATGGGTGTATGTCGGATGTCTTTATCTCAACTCCTGCTTACAGATGCTCTGAGATTCAGATCCTAACAAGATTCAATCTCGATCCTAATACGATGATTATCAATGATAATTCCTCCAAAGGAAAACGATTATACGGTCTATTACCAAAGGTCAATCATTCAAACATAAAACAGCACTTATATTACTTTGTATCGTTACTTTACCTCGTCCCTTCGATTTGGGATGGTACATAGTACTCTCGTCAAGGTTCGTTCTTATTGATTTCTGAGAAAATCTCTAGAAATTCGATGCGAAGCGAGGATCTTGATAAAGATGTTTGATACAAGCACACTATGTTTACATAACTCTTTTGCATTTATCATTAACGGGAATGATATTAGCAGATTTGGTCAGTCTGTCGACAATGACCCAAATCGAATCAAATTCAGATGATGACCTTTGCAATAGCTAGACGTTTTACTAATGTATGAGGCGATGTCTGCCTTCATAATTGCCATCAGTACAACCTCTTCAGACAAGGATACTTTTAGTCATAAAATGACATAAATAGAATACTTATACTTACAAATTCCAACATAACTATATCTCACAGTCTCCATATTTAGACAATCACAAGTGGTATTTTAAAATATTTAACGCTATCGGCTTCTCAATTCTGATGGTTCACATTAGCCGCGAACCCCTTTTATTATCTATATTATCCTTCTTACAAACATCGTTTATTTTTATATCGTTCGCCAATTTATTTTGCACCTTCATTATTAAGGAACACATCCTAATTGGTTCTTTATATTTTATACATAATGTGTCAGTGTCTATATTCACTTCTCCTGATGATGATATAATTATCATGTCCATAATTCACTCAGGTATTCTTTATATATTATGCGTCAGTAATTACGTTCACTTTCCTGATGAAATAAATATCATAACCGTATTTATTCAAAAATTCTTTCTTCATATCTTCTAGGTTTTAGTTTCGTCTTTACTATCCTTTTTATCCGTTTTACTCAATCTGTCGTCTAAAGCGTCGATAATCATTATAATTAATTAAATAATTATTAGTTAATTTTTATGAAGCGTAAACGTAAAAGTTTTAAATTTCTTAGTTCGACCAATTATATAAAATGTTCAAAAATAAATTTGAGTTTAATTAACAAGATTTTTGTTGATTTATCAAAAATATTTAATAAGATTCGTAAATGTTCGAAAAACCTATGTTTATACTTTGGTCAAAGTTTTCTTAGTTGAAAAGTAAAGATTGTCGTTTCAAATTTTTAAGTCATAAGTTATATAGGTTCCTCAATTCTTCTTAGGTTGTCTAGAAGTATACACAAACATTTACCCCTAAACAGAAGTTTAGTTAAATGGTTTGTGTATAAGGGAATAATCCCTTAAAATCCTTTGTTAAAACATTCGTCAAAACATATTTTCACATTCTTTTTGGTAAAAATCCAAAGTCTTAAAAGGGCTCTCAATTTTGAAGAGTCTATATGCATACATCTTACCATTATTAATCCAACTGTCATTTTATGTAAAGGATTAAGTTTTTAATCCCTAAGCGTTAATGGTTCTAATCTTTGAAAAGTCAATATAGCTTCCATTATCTATTAATCACATGGTCAAATCATGTAAAGGTTCAAGTCTTTAATCACGTGTTAATTATTCAAGGTTCAGGTTTACACTATTCGGCCAATTCAGGGCAGTCTATAAATAATTATTAACTCATTCTTATTTTTATAAACAAACAAATAGTTCTTAATGATCACACGCATGAATTTATCAAATTTCAGCCTACACACGTGATTCATCATAATTATGAATACTACATGTGCATTGTCAATCCAAACGACATCACGTGAAACTCATAACGTTCATCACAAGTTCGGGATGTGATGATTGGAATAGATAATCTCTTTCGCAGATGCGAAGTTGATAATAACCATGCCGTGGATCAAATCTTTAAAACATACGCTATAACTTTGTAAATGATCGAACAATTCTTCCATTTCGAGTTATGGATATCGTTTTCGATTGTCAATTTACTCAGTCACAGTAGTCTATAAATATAAGGAAAGATAACACCATAGCTCTTCAGGATGACAGGCTTGGTAAAATAAAATCTTTCTCCGACAACTTTCTCAGTTGTACGGTAATTCCTTTAATTCAGATGGTGTTGACGTACAGTGCACAAGGCACAAGTGCATCACCGGAAATATAATCAATACCAAATTTCAACTTGCCTTAATGGCGAAAGTCTAGGTAATTTACCAACAAATACTTACTAAAGTTTCACATAACATAAACATCTTTTAGTATATTCATATTAGGTTCTTTCTAGATTATAAAATCTTATGTCTAGTTCATAACCATTCACGGTAATATTTCAAGTCTTAATACATGATACAGCCACCTATCGGGGATTATTTAAATCACTTTTGATAATCAACATCTTATCATTTAGGGGAATTCTACTTGAGTTCCCATCAATTAAGACTATGGCGTCATGTCATAATCAATCAATCCATTCTACTGGCACTATCAACTTTCCAGTTTCATTGCCGTTGATAAGATGTGAACTTCTCAAAAGTCTAATAATAATTCATAATCCCTTCACAAATTCAAGGATATTAGGATACACAACTACTATTAAAAGAGTAAGGTCAACGCATAATCTACGCGATAGAATTTCAGATCAGATATAGACGAAAACATCTGACAAATATGAATATATCCCATGTTTTCATAATTTGAGTACGCATTCGAAAGCTCCTCATATCGTTACCCAGGTCATTCAAATGAAATCAAATCAAAAGAAATGATAGGAACGTCGATACATCCAGTCGGGTATCAACACTCGGTAATCATATACTTTTTCTAGGAATCTCACTACGGGAGAATTGGACAAGAAGGGAATATCAATTGTCAAATAGGACAATTTCCACAGATGAGTAAATTCGACTCAGAAAAATAGATGCTACAGGCACATATGTAGGTGTCCCTAACATTATGTCCTTATTTTTCACTTTTTGCAGATCTCATACAATTTAATCTTTCACAATCTTCAAAGAAAATTTAGTGTTTATTCATTAGTTTTATGGTGACTACTAGTCAGTCTTGCATGATCCATTCCAAATTGTATGTAGGCGCGCAACTATATACAATTTCAAGATTAACGATGCAATACTCAGTTCGTCAAAATTTTATCATCATGTTTATAATAAAAACATTTACATGCTTAATTCTTAAATAAGAGTCAAAAATAAATTTACAAAGATTTTCTTTGTTATGAAAACAATTAAGTTTTCGAAAGCTTTTCATAAACAACTTCATTTTAATAACAATCACTTATAAATCTCACTTTGAATAATCCTTATTGTGATAAAATTTTCTCAAAGGATACCGTTTTATTTTTATAAAAACAAGGTGTGATCTGCAAAAGAGTGATGAAAGCTTGTTTACCAAGAATTAACTACGATATGATAGGAAATGAGCTTAGCCAAATAATCATGAGGTTCATGACCTCGATGGCACTCAGGAAGAATAATTCGTAACTCAATTCAAGATGAGTACTTGTTCAATGGTTTTATCACCAATGCGAACATTAGGATGAAGCAATTAAGGATAGATAACATCGATACATGTAGAATTTAGCAATCAAAGGTAGCCTTTTCATTAATCACAAACAAGTCAAATTGTACCGTAACACATTACGTGTCACTATGTCATACAATTCTCAGAACTCATCCTACCAACTGATATCTCAGTTAAGTTAGGGATTTTTAAAAGATACCACAATGAATACTAATCTACAAGAGTCATTAGGTGTCCTACAAGTCCCGGAAGATCCATCGGTCCCAATTCAGAAGAAGATTTCTTCAATTTATTTCTTGGACACTGGGCATCCTCGTCAGTGGACAATGGACTAGGAACAACCCTTAACACACACTAACAATCATTTAAAACCTTATAGTTCAATCACAAAACTTAACGACTTCATCTTAACAATTTATTATTCCATATGGGTTAAATTTCACTTTATTCAAGTTTTAACCAATTTTATACTCAATTCGATATCCTACCTCAATCTCCAATACTTTCAATCTTATTCTTCGGCCTTGTAAAGGCAATATAATCTCAATATAAATCAACACTTAATTCCAATCCTATAGCTCTTACAATAACAATTATCAAATGAGTCACTAATATGAAATGACTTGATCAGTCAATTAGACTTCTCGGAAAGGTATTAGTGGCATGATGCTTTTGGGTAATGGTTCCAATAACAGCCTCAAGTGCAACATTCACCCTTTCGATTTCAATTTAAGAATTAGATGACAACGAATCAGATGACATCTTTCTAGGTGGTAGCGTTTTGTCAAACTCCACTCTATAAGAAAAGATCGTCATGACATCGATATCAGATTTAATCTCGCCAATTTTTTTTTCAATATCACAATCAACCACTATCTACATTTCTATGAATATCAACCATTTGTTGGGATCATAAATATCCACAACTTGGTTTAGATCTAGGATAGCTAGAATTCCTACGAGAATAGCTTCGATTAATTTACTAGGGGGGATTTAGGGTATATTGTGACAATCTACGTCGTATAAATACCTCGTATAAATATCAAAATAATCATCAAACAATCGTGTAATAAAATTACATCATATATATATAATCCAAGTTATATATATATATATATATTAAAATAACACTTCTCAGTCTTGGCCTTGTCGGTAACTCGGGAATTCTTCGGCACCGTTATAGTCAAAAGATTTTTAGACATTTTTAGAAAAATGTTTATAGTTAAAAGATTTTGAAATGTTTTATTCAAAACCTTAGTTTTAAAAATCTTTCGTTCTCTATAACGAGAGCTCTGATACCAAACTGTAACACCCCCAAATTTATACAACTCATTACAGCGGAAGACTAGTTGGTGTTACGGGATAGCACATTACTCACATCATAGACAACGCATAAAAATCGCGTCGTTTAATAATAAAGCATTTCCATTCATAAATATCAAATTTACATCGGTCCCAAGTCATTATATTTTGTACAAAGTTTTACAAAGTATTTGAATGGAAAAATATTGTTTAAGTGCGGGCCATGAATTCTTGTCGTCTTCCCGAGAATTACCTTCAAGTACCTGAGATAAAACATGTTAAAAGAAAAGGTCAGCGATAACGCCGAGTGAATTCATAGAGTTTAATAAATTCCATCAATATAACTTTGGTATAAAATTAGTACCATAATCAATTCGTACAAATCATTGTAATAGGCCGTAAAATAGCCAAAATCATTTTATACAAATCTTTGTAATAGGCCATAAAATAGCCAAAATCATTTTATACAAATCTTTATCGAAAATCATAGTATAGGCATTTGCCTTAAAAATCATTATACGAGCCAATGTCGTAAAAACGTCATACAATACGTCTTATGACGTTGTATAAAATCAAATAAAAACCGTTATATGAATATGGTTATGAAAACCAAAATACAATCATAATATCAATAGTATGACCCTGTATTACTAGTCAGGCAATACATCGTAATTCGGAGCGTCTATTATTATTTTGTTAATTCGGATTATTATAAGCCGCATGACATTGTTACCTTACTAAACCAACAACGGGTAGCTAACCCGATACCAATTTTGCCCATCTAAAGTAGCGTTTCGTCACAAAGGTCACGCTATTGAAATCTTCTCATACATAAATTCGCTTACCAATCAATGTGGCACGACGGGGATCAACCGTCAAGGCGCGAACTGGGGTGATCGTCCCCAAATAGTACTATTAAATGCATAAGCGTCTACCAAATCCAGGTAGTTCACAATTCATGCTAATGGGACTTTTAGTGACATAACCTAACTTTAATAATCCATTTAATTTCATCTATCGGGTCCTTTAATCATTTATCGGGTCATACAATCGGGTCATTCAATCATTCGGGTCCAAAATCAATAAATAAACAATCGGGACAAATGGTGTCCTATTTTATAAAAACTAACATGTTATCTCCCTCGCGGGTTTGCAAATCATTTTATAAAACATTTAAAAGAGTGCGAGTCTATGAACTCACGTTGATATGGGAAGGCGGGTTATCGGCGATTCGGTCGTACGGTACGTGCTTCAATCACGGAAACCTAGACAAATAATACTCGGTCTTAGACGTTTGTCCAATTACTTTATAAAAATATCAATTATGTATACATATGATGATTATATATATATGATGATCAAGTGGGTTTATATATTCTTGTTTACTCATTTTAGTGTTATGTGTCGGTAACGTTTATACTAGTTTACTAGTTTTACCTATTTACGTGTTTTAAGTCCAATAAACTTATTATAAGTTCATTAACTTATTTTAATCCATTTTGTACTTATATTATCAGTACTTAAACTTTACAAGTTGGGCCCAAATGGGTTAAGCCCAATAAGCTCTTTTATAAGTTTTTATCTTATTTAGTCCAATCATTAGCTCAAGTATTACTCCACTATGTTTACTTAGCTCGTAAATGTCCGTAATTCTTATAGTTCGGGTTTTATCGGTTTTTACTTGTCTTAGTTATCTATAAATCAGTATATGACTTTTGTAAACTTTACATTAGACGGGTTTGGTCGTCTAAGTTTTATTTGGCGAAAAACGTTAATTTCACGGCAATAGCCGAAAAAGTCGTAAAAATCAAGTTTATAGTTTTTATTACTTATAAATATTATTTTACCACCATTTATATAACTTACCCACTTAATTAACCTTTTATACATTTATATAAATAGAATCCATGAGTTAGTGGGTTTTAATTTATATTTTATACATTAAAATTTTGAGTGCTTATATAATATTATTATACTTTTAATTTCCAAAAATCTGATTTTTATCTTTACTTTCACCAAAACTGTCATATCTTGAGTTTTATATGGAGATAGAAGCTCAAATATTTATCACATAAACTACATGATATGTGCTACATTTAACTCTTCTATAGCTACTGTTGAATCATCTTCTAAATATTTTCTAAAAATCGTCCAAAACAGTAACTTCAGATTTATACCCTAAACTTGTTTTGATCATATCTCACTCATTATTTTGATTCCATTGCATGGCCAACTCTCACATGTGTACAAGACCCATAGATTACTGTAAATCTATTCCACTTCATCATTTTATCAGTTTATGACTTACTTCTTTACTGTTTTATACAGCCATCAAATTTAACCAAGATTTTAACCTTGTTTCTTATGGTTTTTCACCTTTTTATCCATGATTATCAACAACAAATCTCCACATAACATTTTTATCATCATATAATCATCATATACATATACAATAGGAAATAAAATACATGTTTACATAATCAAAATAACAAGAAGTTGAGGAGGACAATCTTTATACCACCAACTTGATGTAGGTTATGATTTTGACATTGTAGATGATGGAGAAACTTGTAGACAACCATGACCATCTTCAAAACCATCATTCTTCATGAGAACCTTGTGGAAAATCAGCCCTCCTACTCCATGAAAACTCCTTCTTGGATGTTATGAGCACCACCAATCAATAGGGTTTCAAAGTGGCTTCAACATATGTGTAAATAACACATGATTTTGTGGTGGAATCAAGATCATATTGGGTGTTTTTGGTTGAGGAAGGGACGGCCAAAAGTGGCTAGAGAGATATGTGTGTGTTGTTTTGCATGTGAATAATGGATGCAAATGGTTTAGTTTGTTAGTTTTGAGGTAGGCTTAGCTTACTTGGTAAGCTTTGGTGACATGTGTAAGTAATAAACTAACAACTTGACACCAAGTTGTTGTGTTGGAGAGTTATAGCCGGTTTTGATGTGGGGGTGGGACAAGTGTCCCACTTGTCTCATCCCCATTTATTTACGGGTACTCCTCGATTCTAGTTTCCTCGATTTGCGTGCCCTCGGGTCGTTTTACGAAAAACGTTTTTATAAATTATGAATCACCGTCACAAAACGAATCCAATAAAAATTGTCTCATCAAAAACGGAGTTCGAAAACGTAAATACGTAATCCTAAGGTTTCCGGTTTAGTCGTAAAGGACGTTAAAATAAAATAGTAAGTCCTAATCTCTTCTCGTAAATTTGTGAGTTTATGAACCAACACAAATTTAAAACTCCAAAATAATATTCACGGATAAATTTATTTTCTGAAATGTCGGACTGTCACCAAGAACGGTGTATGTAAACGTAAACACGTAACGTTGAATCCTCCGGTTTAGACGTAGTCGATGCTACTCCAAGACGTAAATCCAAATTTCTTCCCAAAAATATGTGAGTTCATATTGTATCATTAAAATAATATTTTCAAATAAATATTGAGAATAAAATATCAATCATAAATTGACGGATTGTCACACTGGTTCTTCCACAACATTTGAAGTTACCTTCATAATGTCTGGATTAGTAACAGGCATATAATTCAAAGTCCTAGATAGAGGTTCCAAACCAAACAACCAATTTGGACCACTTTCAGGATCACTAGGTATACTCTCTAAAAACCTAACATGTACTTTTTCAAGTATACGTTTTGTGACAATCTAACATTTTCAGGTAGTGAATTATTTTCTCGTATAATATTTTGAAACTTATTTTTGTGTTGGTTGATGAACTCTCAATTTACAGATTTAAATTTGGGCTTACGTGCATAATTTAGCGTCCTTTACGACTAAACCGGAAACCTTAGGATTACGTATTTACGTTTTTGAACTCCGTTTTTGATGAGACAATTTTTATTAGATTCGTTTTGTGCCGTTGATTCATAATTTATAAAAACGTTTTTCGTAAAACGACCCGAGGGCACGTAAATCGAGGAAACTAGAATCGAGGAATACTCGTAAATTAGCGGGATGGGACAAACTAATTTATCCCACCCCACTATCTATGAGACGGCCCAAAAGGGACACCACATCTTTGATGTGGCACCCTTGTAAGCTATAAGCTTAAACATGTAAGCTTAGCTTCATTTTGAAGCTACTCATATCCCACTAAACCACAAAACCATCTACCTAAACCATTTCCTTCCATTCTTACATGCAAAACCACTGAAAACTCTCTCACTCTCGACCCCATTGTCGTCCCACTTCACCATACCACACCATCATTTGATCTTTTCTAGCCACAAGTTACATGTTATCTAGCCATATTATGGAGAAACCTTGAAGCCTTGATTGATTGGTGGCCATTTTAACAACAAAGGAGGTGATTTGCTTGTGTCCTAGGGCTAATTTCTCAACAAACTATCTTGGTGATTTATGATCTTGGAGATATATTTGGTGTTCATCAAGTTGTTGTCTTCCAAAAACAAGATATAATCTTGGTTGGTAAAGAAGATCATCCTTTCCATTTCTCTTGTTATTTTTGTAAAGATCAAACGTATTTTCTTTCTTATTGTATATGTATATGATGAATATATGATGATACAAATGTTGTGTGGGGATCAAGTGTTGATAAATATGCTTAAAAAGATGAATAACCATAAGAAACAAGGCTAAAATCATGCTTAAATTGTTGGCTGTATAAAAACAGTAAGTAACCAAGATTTAAACTGATAAAATTGCATGGTGGAATCCATTTACAGTAATTATAAGATGTCATACACATGGGAGAGTTGGCCATGCAATGGAATTATCAAAATGAGTGAGATATGATCAAAACAAGATGAGTGTGCTAATCTGAATAGTGTATTTTGTAGGGACTGTTAAGGATAGTTAGACATGGAATGAGCAGTATCTATATCTAACTTATTTATAGCACATAATATGAAGTTTATGCCATCCAAAAATGAGCTTCTATCTCATTATAGAACTCTAGATATGATAAAAATGGTGAAGATGAAACTAAAAATCAGATTTTGAAGAATTAATGTTTAATACTATTATATAAGCACTCAAATAATATAGTATAAAATGTGAAATTAAAACCCACTAACTTATGAATTTCATTTATATAAATATGTATAAGGTTAAACAAATGGACACTTTATAAAAATGGTAGTTGAATAAGATTTATAAGTTATAAAAACTATAAACATGATTTTTACGACTTTTTCGGCTATTACCGTAAAATTAACGTTTTTCGCCAATTAAAACTTAGACGATCAAACACGTCTAATGTAAAGTTTTTAAAATTCATATAATGATATATAAGTATCTAATACAAGTAAAAACCGATAAAACCCGAACTATAGGACATACGGACATTAACGAGCTAAGTTAGTATATTGGACTAATAATTTAACTAAATAAGTTAAACACTTATAAAAATTACTTATTGGGATTAACCCATTTGGGCCCAACATGTAAAGTATAAATACTGATAATATAAGTATAAAATGGATTAATACAAATTAAAGAACTTATAATAAGCTTATTGGACTTAAAATATGTAAATAGGTAAAACTAGTAAACTAGTAAAAAGTTACCAATACATAAACACTAAAATGAGTAAATAAGAATATATAAACCCACTTGATCATCATCATATGTACAAAATCATCATATGTATATTTGTTATTTTGATAAAGTCATTGGACAAAATTCTAAGACCGATTATTATTTATATAGGTTTCCGTGACCGAAGCACGCCCGTAACCGATAATCCGCATTTCATTATCAACGTGAGTTCATAGCCTCGCACTCTTTTAAATGTTTTATAAAATGATTTGTAAACCCGTGAGGGAGATAACATGCTAGTTTTTGATAAAATAGAACACAAGTAGTCCCGATGGTATGCTTATTGATATGGACCCGAATGATGCGATGACCCAATATACGAGATAAAAAGGATTATTTGTAGTTAGGTTATGTCACTCAAAGTCCCATTAGCATGAATTGTGAACTACCGGGATTTGGTAGACGCTTATGCATATGATAGTACTATTTGGGGACGATCACCCCAGTTCGCGCCTTGACGGTTGATCCCCGTCGTACCACATTGATTGGTAAGAGAATTTATGTATGATAAGATTTACATAGCGTGATTTTTTTGACGACACGCTAACTTAGATGGGCAAATTGTTTGTCGGGTTCGCGGCCCGTTGTTTTGATAGTAAGGTAACAATGTCATGCGGCTAATAATAATCCAAATGAATCTTATATAATCTAAATATCCGATATGATACGATGTTAATAACGATTATAATATTACCTATAATGGTAATATTGAGGCTACGGTCTCATGGATGGTTTAAGATGTATGCTTTGATTTATATATTGCCTGACTAGTAATACGAGGACTTACTTCTGATATTATACTTGTGTTCTGATTTTAACGATTGTTTTATATAACGATTTTATTAAACTCTATGAATTCCCTCGGCATTCGCTGATATGATTTTTGCATGTTTTTATCTCAGGTGCTTGAAGGTAAACCGGATGGAGATCGACTCTGATGGCCCACATAATATTAAAAATGTTCATTCGATCTATGTTTTGTAAACTAAAAGACCCTTCCGCTGAACCGATACGAAAATTGAGAGTGTTACAGTTTGGTACAGAGCTCTCGTTATAGAGAACAAAAGATTTTAAAAAACAAGGTTTTGAACAAAACTTTTCAAAATCTTTTAACTATGAACATTTAAGAAAATATTTGAAAAATCTTTTGACTATAACGGTGACAAAGATCTCCGACGTTACCAACAAGACCTATTGAGAAGATATATAATTTAATTTATATATATGTATATATCGTGGTTTCAGTATGTAATTGTTTAATAAGTATGTTATCCTAATACGAGATATATATATAAATGCAGATTATCATGGCTGACCCTAATATTCCAGTAGAGAACCATGCTATTCCAGAACCTAATGTAGATGATGATCCTTATTTAGATTTAGTAGATTATGATATGGATGATGAGGAGGAACCATTTGAGGATCCCGAGCCCGAGATAGGACTATGAGATCAGATTGGCCCTCAGGTTGATATGGTAGAGAATGAGGTTGATAATGTTGATATTGAGAATGATGATGAGATTGGGTTAGATAATTTAGATGATGAGATTGACGACGAGGATGTCGAGGAGGATATAGGTATAGACGATGAGGTTGATGATGATGAGGAAGCCGAGCTTATTTACCCTTATGATGTTCCAGAGGGCGAGCCCTTACCTCCACCAGTTTATTTGTCTGATTCTGAGGTTGAGCTACCTAGGGATGAAATGTCTGAATCGTCTGAATCTGGTTCTGAATCAGAGGAGGATGAGGTTGATAATGCACTTGACGGTACTGATGGTATTGCTACTCGTAGACGTGTGATAGGAGAGTCGTCTAGTGCTCGAGAGGCTACTCATATTGATGGTCTTGCACCATGGGCCTTGAGACGTGATCTATATGCTTCCCGTGCTCAGAGTAGTATGACAGAGATTGGATTAGGTGTTGTTCAGACTCATGTTGCTTATTTTTAGTCAAAGACTAAGGTTGGTGAGGAAGAGCGGGAATTGCTTAGTTTGGATTTGACTGATGTAGAGCGTGGTTTGAATGAGGCTTTTAGGAGGTTATCGGTGTTAGAAAGTGGTGACTTTGCTGCTATGAAGAAAAAGGTAAATTCTATGGAGATTCAGTTGAATGTAGCTCGTGCGATGCGTGAGAAAGCTGAGAAGGAGTTGAATATATCTGTGGGATGGAATAGTAGATTTTATGCTGACATGGTTGAAAGAGGAGTGATCCGTAAGCGCCCAGCTGAAGATGTGTCTAGTGATTGTCCGAAAAAGATACAGAAGACGATGGATGATGGACCATCTGGCGGTTCTCAGTAGACCAGTCTGTGTTTAGTAGTGACCTTTGTATCTTTTGCACTTTTGTAGCTTTTACTTTACCGACTTGTTAGTAGTAGACCTGGCACGAATTTTGAGTATGTATAGTGCTAGAACTTTGATATGGGATGTAATTAAGACAATTCTTTTGTTTCAAATCGGATGAAATATGTATCTTGTCTTGAATTTCATATTATGCCTTATTTGTATCTTGATTATGAATTCAATCCATATTATATGAATCCTTTGTTGGGTGAATGCTTAATACTTTGAAATTGTGAAATTATAGAAATATGCAGCCTAAGAAAGTTGTGACTGAGGATGATGTACGTAGGATTATTACGGAGCAAGTTACCGCATCTATGACTGAATTTATGGCAAATGCTAGAAATGGAGCTGGCGGTAGTGAAGCTGGCGGTAGTGGAGCTGGCGGTAGTAGAGCTGGCGGTAGTGGAGCTGGCGGTAGTGGAATTGGTGGTACTAATGTGAATGTGAATGCTAATAATGTGAATGCTAATGCTTGAGGAAATATAGGAGGACTTGGAACTAATACACCTGAAGTTGGTGGCTGTACTTATGTGACGTTCATGAAGTGTGAACCTCTACCTTTTAATGGAACTGAAGGTGCTGTAGGGATTAAGCCAGTGGATTGAGAAGATTGAGTCGGTGTTTCAGATTAGTAAGTGTAAGGAGGAAGATAAGGTGACTTTTGCTATGGCTACTCTTAAAGGTCATGTGTTGACTTGGTGGAACGGGAGAATTGCTTTCATGGGTATTGATGTTGCTAATGCTACTCCTTGGGCTGAAATTAAGAAGTGGATGACTTTGGAATTCTGTCCTCGTAGTGTGATCATTAGGTTAGAACAAGAGTTGATTCATCTGAGAATGAAAGGTGTGGACATTGATAGTTACACAAACCGATTCCATGAGTTAGCCTTGCTATGTCCTCGATTGGTGGAACCCGAAGAGATCCAATTGAACAATATATTAAAGGGTTGACCAAGAATATCCGGGGGGGACGTGACATCATCTAAACCACTGACCATTGATGATGCTGTTCGAATGGCTTACCAACTCATTGGACAGATAATTCAGGATAGAGAAGATGAAGCCCGTGTTGGTGAGAAAAGAAAGGGTGACGGTGATCGTGTAGATAGAGGTGATAATAGGAAGAATTTCAATCGCCATCAGAACCAGAGAAAGGGGAATGAAAATGGTTTTACCAACAACACACCACGAAACGATGATAGATGTCCTAAGTGTGGCAACAAGAGGCATGCTGGCGACTGCTGGAAGTGCCGAAATTGCGGAAAGCTTGGACACAAGGTTGAAAGGTGTAAAAAGGGAACCATTTGCTTCAACTGTAATGAAGAAGGTCATAGGAAATAGGAATGCCCCAAGTTGAACACGATTGTACCTGGAAGAAACGCCCAGGCTGGTGTCTATCAACTTGGAACCATCGAGGTGAAGAAAGAGGATCCGAATGTCGTTACTGGTACGTTTTTACTCAACAATCATTATGATGTTGCTTTATTTGATTCGGGTGCTGATAGGAGCTTTGTATCCACTAAATTTAGTGCCCTTATTGACATTGAACCTGTTGAGATAAATACCAGTTACGAGGTGGAATTAGCTGATGGTAAATTAGTGAAAACTAATAATCAATTAGAAGGATGCACTCTAAATCTCTTGAACTATTCCTTTCCGATTGATTTGATGTTGATAGAATTAGGTAGTTTTGATATTATTATTGGTATGGATTGGTTGTCGTTGAATAATGCTACTATTTTATATGGAGAGAAGAAGGTTAAGATTCCTCTTAGGAATAGGACGTTAGTAATTGATGGTAATCAAGGTGAGTCCCGTTTGAAAATCGTTTCATGTATTAAAGTCCAAAAGTACATCAGGAACGGTTGTGAGTTATTCTTTGCTCAAGTGACCGGGAATGAGTATAGGGAGAAACGATTGGAAAATGTACCTATTATTTGTGAATTTACTGAGGTATTTCCAAAAGATTTACCCGGACTTCCACCGATAAGGCAAGTTGAGTTTCGAATCGATTTAATTCCTGGTGCTACACCGATGGCACGTGCGCCTTACCGATTAGCCCCTTCTAAATTAAAGGAGTTATCTGAGCAACTTAAGGAGTTGTCTGATAAAGGTTTTATTCGACCGAGCTCGTCGCCTTGGGGAGCTCTAGTCTTGTTCGTTAAGAAGAAGGATGGATCTTTCCGTATGTGCATTGATTATAGGGAACTGAATAAGTTGACAATTAAAAATCGATATCCTTTACCTAGGATTGATGATTTGTTTGATCAACTACAAGGATCTAGTGTGTATTCTAAGATAGATTTGCGGTCAGGATATCACCAACTTCGCGTCCGTGAAGAAGATATTCCTATAACTGCATTTAGAACTCGTTATGGACACTATGAATTTCAAGTAATGCCATTTGGGTTAACTAACACACCTGCAGTTTTCATGGATTTAATGAATCGAGTGTGCAAGCCCTACTTGGATAAATTTGTGATTGTGTTTATTGACGATATTCTAATCTATTCTAAGAATGAAAATGAACATAGAGAACTGATAACTAATTTTGAATAGGGGTTCAATTAAATTCTTGGTATCTTCTCGAATCGATCACGGTTCAAAGTGGAATAGTTGTTCTTGGTTACTAAAAAGGGGTTTGGTTTTCTATGCTACTAAAAAGGTAAATGCGTGAAGTAAATAAAGATAAACTAAGAGCAATTAATTAAAAGCAATTAACAAAACTTGAATTAAAATAAAACAGTTAAAAACCTTAACTCAGAAAAAATCACTAAATCGGAATATTTATGCTTGATCCGGAATATACTAAACAGAAACCTTGATTCGGAATATATTCTTCATGCGGAATAATTAGAACAAAGGCTTGATTCGGAATAAAAAATACTTCGTTCGGAACAATCTACTCATGCGGAATAATTAACAAAAACACTTCATTCGGAATAAAACTTTGATTCGGAACATTTTGGTTCATCCGGAATATTTGGTGATTCGGAACACTTGCTCACAAGGAATAAAAAAAACACTGATCCGGAATAAAAATCGTTCATTCGGAATATTGATTATTCCGAATGAAGACACTGACTCGGAATGACTGAATGAAGACCTTGGTTCGGAATACTCTTGCTCATCCGGAACATTTAAGAAAAACTTGCTCGTTCGGAATAAAAATGAAATCAGCTGGTTCGGAACATACTAGGCAAAAGCTTCATCCGGAATAATATGTTTATCTGGAATATAATGACAAATCCCTTGGTTCGGAATATTAATTTGATTCGGAATCTGGGGAATGATGAAGAAGCGAAGAACAGGGAAACCAACAAAGCCACGAATTTAACCAAAATCAAAAAAGTTTTTTAACCAGAACTTAAACCAATTTAACCACTAATCATCTACTAATCATAAACATCAAACCAAAACAACAAAAACACAAAACCCGCTTACTTTTAAAGATTAAAATCAACCAAATAGAAACTTAAGACTTTGAATCAATAAGAGAAAGATGAACAAGATTGAATCGAATATGATATTGATTGATTAAGGTTAAGTAAACAAAAGAGAAGATTAAAACTTACAAGATTTGTGAATCAACAAAAATGAAAAATCACCAACACCTTAATGGTGTTGGTTACCTGTGAAATAAAAGGCAGAACAAAACTGGAAAAATGAAAAAAACTCAAAACTAGCTCCAAGTTGTAAAGGAAGGTCCTATTTATAGGAGGTGTGATTGGTTGGTGAGTGGGCTTTCTCCCTTTCTTTTTGTCTTCTCGTCTTTTCAGAAAAGTTGACGTTTTCGATTTCGATTCGGGATTTGTCGATGAATAAATTCAACTCGTCTTTTAATTTCTTCGTTTAATAGACTTGAGTTCATCGACATGTGTAAATCTTCCATCTTTGGTCCTTTTCTTCGATAAATCTTCAAATAGGCCCATTGACTTCAAATCTTTTGCATCTCTTGGACTATAGACTTCGTCTTTTCGTCTTTTTCTTCGATAAAACCCGTGCATTCCGATGTTTTCTTCAATATTTATCCGGTTGGCTCTGAAAACACAACAAACACATAAACCACGCGTAATTCCAAACAAATGACATTAAATACGTGTTTTGGTCTCGTTTTAGCAAGAAATAAGTGGTAAAAGGATGGGTGTTTTCACACCTATCAAATCCCCTACACTTAGCCATTGCCATGCCCTCATGCAATGCTTAGTGATAAGTAAAATTACACTTTTCTCATAATCAATCAACCTTGGCCTTATTAACAATAACCACTACTACTAAAGAGATATATAAAAGCTTGAATAAAACAAAAGGGATAGAAAACCATTTTCACTTGAAAATATCTATAAGGAAATAACTCGCAAAGAGATCTAAGACTTACATTAGGGCTTCGGTGCTGCGAAGATTTATCACCCTCAAGTTTCACGTTCCCCAAGATAAGCTTAAAAACGAGATTATTGTTATTATAAGTTAGCAAAACAAACACTTACACACATGGCTTAATTATATGCTTAAACTCCCTTATTCCTAGGTGTATCTCTTATATTTTATTGTTGTCTTAGAATGATCATGAAGATGCATTTTTAGACTTATTGCGATAGTTTATTTAGGCTGAAAGCAAAGTAGGACGTTTTGATTAATAGTTAGATAAAGGACAAAATCTCTTAAAACTGCTTCTCGGGATATCAAAAAGTTCATATCTTGGCATAACTCGCTTCAGGATTTGAGACCTTTCTCGGGCCGATATTTGGCATGTACTTCATACTTCATATCTTGAGAGACCTTCTTGAGATAATGGTCTTCTCTTTGTTAATACAGTTTCTTCACTTGGAGACTTTTGAGGGATACTCCAACTTTGTTGACCACGACTTCTTCATTATTTCTTCAATCGTTAATTGGGATTTTGAGATACAACGATCCGCCTCCTTTTCGGACTTGGATCTATTTATCCTCATACTTTTTAGGGTCTTTTCGGATAGACTTCTCCATGATCTTCATGGGAGTTGATTGCTTTTCGTCGTGAGTCTTGATCCTTCATATTGATTTTGGGAATAATGCTTTTCACATCACATTGGATCTTTAGAAATAAAATGGAATCCTCATGCCTTGTTAGGGCCTTTTCGGACTCGCCAATCTTCGCGCCCCGCTTCATTAGTTATGCCTTGGCTATGAACTCTTATCATTACCGAGCAACTTTTAAACGATCTTGGGCTAGAAGATAAGTTATTCAATAAAATCGTACGACCTTACTTATTGCAGATAAATTATTAGCAAGCGATGGGAGAATAGGCTTTGATTCAATGGTTTTCATTGGGTTCAGATTTAGTTCTCGGAATCTTCTCAAATTGATCACAGCTCAAAGTGGAATGATTGTTCTTGGTGACAAATAGGGGGTTTGGTTTTCTATTCTACTAAATAGGTAAATGAATGAAGTAAATAAAGATTTAAACCAAAAATAGTTAATGAAATAAGACTTGAATTAAAATTAAACAATTAAACGATAAAGCTGTAAAATAACCTCACTGAAAACTTGCTTGATTCGGAATAATGTTGTTGATGTGGAAATACTGAAGAAATGCTCTATCCGGAATAATGGTGCTATCCGGAATAAATGGCCATCCGGAATAAAATGCTACTCGGAATAAGTGGGCTATCCGGAATAAAGGTGCTATCCGGAATAATGGTGCTATCCGGAATAATGTTCTACTCGGAATACAATGCCTATCCGGAATAAAAAAGCTATCCGGAATAAAAAGGCTATTCGGAATAAATAGGCTATTCGGAATAAATTTGCTACTCGGAATAAACTTGCTACTCGGAATAAACTTGCTACTCAGAATAAATGGGCTATCCGGAATAATAGATATTCCGGATGGAAAAAGCTTATGCGGAATAAAAATCCTATCCGGAATAACTGGGGAATGAAGAACAGTAAACAGAAACTAAAACAGGGGAAAACGATTTTTATCAAAAATCAAACCAAATAAACCAAATGGTTTAAACAAAACTAACCAATAATCATCTGTTAACCATAAGGATCAAATCCCAACAATAAAAACACAAAACCCAATAACTTTTGAAGATCAAATCAACCAAATAAGAACTTTAAGCTTTAAACCAAAAAGATGAAGATGAACAAGATTAATGGAAGGATTGTATTAAATGATTAAGGTTTAAACAAACAAAGGGAAAGATTAAAAGCTTACAAGATGAAGGATTCAACAAAATGAAAAATCACCAACACCTTAGTGGTGTTGGCTTCCTACGAATGAAAAGAAGAAACTGTGAAATGAAAAACTAGTTCCAAATGTGTGAGGGGTTTGTCCTTATATAGGCTAGTGGTTGGTTGGTGATGTGGGCTTTCTTCCTCTCTTCTTGTCTTCTCGTCTTTTCAGAAAAGTTGACGTTTTCGATTCTGATTCGGGATTTGTCGACGATTAATTTAACTCGTCTTTTAATTTCTTCGTTTAATACTCTTGAGTTCCTTCGACATATGAAAATCTTCCATCTTTGGTCCTTTTCTTCGATAAATCTTCAAATAGGCCCATTGACTTCAAATCTTTTGCATCTCTTGGACAATAGACTTCGTCTTGAGTCTTTTTCCTTGATAAAACCCGTGCGATCCCATGTTTTCTTCAATATTCATCCAGTTGGCTCTGAAAACACAATAAACACAAAAACCACGCATAATTCCAAACAAATGATATTAAACACGCGTTTTGGTCTCGTTTTAGCAAGAAATAAGTGGTAAAAGGATGGGTGTTTTCACACCTATCAATTCCCCTACACTTAACCATTGCCATGCCCTCATGCAATGCTTAGCGATAAAGCAAGTTTACACTTTTCTCACAATCAATCAACCTTGGCCTTATTAACATACTACTAAGCAAAAATTAAAATACTAAGAGAAATTAAAACTTTAAAGCAAACAAAAGGATAGAAAACCATTTTCACTTGAAAATAGCTATATGGAAATAACTTGTAAAGAGATCTAAGACTTACATTAGGGCTTCAGTGCTGCGAAGATTTATCACCCTCAAGTTTCACGGTCCCCAAACTAAGCTTAAAAACGAGATCATTGTTATTATAAGTTATCAAATCAAACACTTACACACATGGCTTAATTAAATGCTTAAACTCCCTTATTCCTAGTTGTATCTCTTATATTTTACTTTTGTCTTAGAATGATCATGAAGATGCATTTTTGGACTTATTTCGATAGT